>PISX010002391.1:0-162160 GCA_004024625.1 Mellivora capensis | reverse complement strand
GGGGGGGGGGGCGCTGTGGGCCACTGGTAATAGCAAGAGTTATTATTTCGTCCTTATCCTGCAGCAGATGCTCTTCTGGGCCCTTTGTACCCCACGAACTGACGGAAGCTGCCCAGCCACTCCACATGATGTAGGTTTGCTCCTGGTCACACAGCTGGCAGGTGGGGGATGCACCATCTGAGCCCAAATGGAGCGGGCTTCCAAAGACCCAGCGGCATTCCAGGAGGTGAGGGGACACAGGAGAAGAAGAGAACTTAGGAATTTTCAGTGTGAGTCTGTAGGGGAGAGGCCCTAAATCCCGTTATCAGCCCGATTTGGAAACCCAGCCCAACTCCGTGATAAAAAACTGCCCTGGGGGAACTTTTCAGATAAAGAGATTCCCGAATGTGTTTGCTGGAGATTCTGAGGCTGGGGTCTGCGGCAGGGCCCAGGAATCCACAGTTAGCCAGGGTCCTAGGCAGGACCGGCTTCAGGCACTCCTGGTCTGTGTGGGGACATGGCCTTATGCTCATGAGGGCCCATACTTGGTTCAAAGCTCTGTTGTTGACAGCTTGAAGTTCCTGATAGTTTGATCTCTGAGCGCTTGTTTTGAAGATGGTAGAAGTCTTTCGTGGACATTGGCGTCTCAGGGGCTCACCTCCCACCAGCTCTTTGCCTCCCTGGGATGGGTTCTCTGCTGCCGGACCCTGGTGTCCCCAGCTCATCTGGGCTCCCCGACTCTGCTCCTGCATGGTGACCCCTGCCTTGCCTGCCCTTCACCCTCTAGCCCTGATTCTGCCGCTGGTTCTCTCTGGACAAAAGCATTTTAGTGCTTCTCTGCCCCACTCCTGCCCCACAGCGTCCAGGGTGACAGGAGAGCCCAGGATGGGATGCCAGCAGGGCTGCACGCAAGCCTTCGCTATCCAGGGCAGGTGAACTCAAAGAGGCGATAGTATGGACAAAGGTAGTAAATGAGGGTGGGCTCAAGAAGCTGCGGGGGCGGGGGGGGGGGGGAAGGCAGGGATACAAGTGGGCTCAATACAGGTGTGAGGCTGTGCTCTCAACCCTTAGTCTTGTATTAGAATCATCTAGCAAAAGTGGAAAACACAGTTTTCCTCGTCCAGTTTAATTGGTCTGGGGTGGGGCCCATATACTTGTCCTTCAAGAAGGTCTCCTGTGATTCCCGGGACCCACCAAACCAGACAGTGTACACGACCGTTTCCACGGATGGATTAGAGGCTTCGGGGATCTGTGCTCTTGGACTGGACTTCCAGAGCTGGAATCGGCCCTGGTTGTGCTCAGGGCCACTCCTGTCTACTGCTACACAGGAAGGAACGAATGCTGGGAAAATGGAGACAGGACAGGGCCCTGTCCCTGTTCCCAGTACAGCGCCCTGGCCGTTCCCAGGCACTGCGGCACTAGAAGACCTGAAGGGAGCTCGCCTCATCCCCTTGCAGGTTGCCGCGTGGCCCAGGTCTTGCGCGCCAGGCCAGGACCCAGAGGTCCCTCCAGCTTTGCTTTGTCCAAGGACCCCTGGCTCAGGGGATGGTTGAGGATGGAGGGTGAGATCTGCGTGCTTCCAACGCTAGGTGGCGCCAGACAGTCGGGCCTGCCCTGCTCCCCGGAGGCTGGGAGTGCGGGGGTGGGTGCCCTGCGGTTCCCGGGTCCCGGTCCGAGGCTGGGCAGCAGAGCCTGGCCGCTCGCGTGGCCCTGTTTCCTCGCCTCTTTCGCGGGACTGTTGGGCGGATTACGTGCAATAACCTAGCCTTTGCCTGGACCCTGGAGAGGATGTGGTCCCTGTTCCCCTCCCGGCGGTGCCTTCTCTCACTATAGGTGGGCCTGTGTGCGTAGGTGAGTCGCTCCTCTCTGGTAGCGCATCTGGAAGGCTCTTCGAAGGTTGCCAGCTCAAGGCTGGCCTTAGAGAACTGTCCATTGGCAAGAAAATCACGTGTTTTGTTTTGTTTTTTTTAAACAGGAAATTTATCAGAATAGTCCAAGATCGCATTTTCTCTACACTTACGGTATGGGAAATGAGAGTCACACTGAGGACCCTGAGACTCTCCACAGTCCCCAGTCCCAAAGGATTCCATTTTCTTCCACGTTATTTTCACATATAGTGCTTTAAATATTTTATAACAATTTTGAAGCAGAGACCCATCACTGAGGTTGACTACTGTTGGTAGCCTTCCCTGATGCAGAATGTCACAGAAAACCCAATAGGCAACAAGCATTTTGAAGGAAGGTTTCATCTTGCAAGTCTGACCTCTTAACATACTCCCTTTTGCGAAGCTTGAGTTAACCTTTGCAAAATGGTGTTTCCTGTATTACCGGTCCCCTCTCTCCCTCCCCATTTTATTTGAAACAGTTTCTTCAACTAACAGTTATTTGCCAATCTCTGGGTAAAAATATTCCAGCACCCCACCCCACCCCCGACCTAAAACCTCTGATAAATAATAGGAAACCATCCAATACTCCTAGGAACTGCCCCATCTAAAAGGGAGAGAGGGAGATATGGGAATAATGCCCAAAAGGTGAGCTTGGGATTTTATGGAAACATGTTTAGGGGACCCATAAAGGAGCGACTCATTACTTTTTAAGCTTTGTATTACCCCCAAAAATTACAAATAGAAACAAAAGAGTAAAGTGAATCCTGTCTACCTGCTACCTGACTTACAAAATTGCCAATCTTGCCTCATCTTTGCCTCATCAACCATAAAATTGCACTCACTCTCAATGTACAACTGAATGATTTTTAGTAAATATATATACACACTTGCACAAACATCAACCCCATGCAATGTTAGAATATTTCTACTATTTGCAACATTTTTATGGTGACTCTTTGCCACCAGTTCCTGATTTCCTCTCTAGACTTAGGCAACCATCAATCTATCTCTGTTGATTTGCCATTTCTGGACATTGCAGATAGTAGAAATACAGAATATGTGGTCCTTTGCTTCTGGCTGCTTTCCCTGAGTATCATGTTTTCAAGGTTTATCCATGTCGTGATATGGATCAGAGCTTCGTTCCTTTTTACTACGGAATGATGTTCCATTGTATGAAGAGACCACGTGTTCATTATTTAGACCACATAAGTATTTATCCGTTTATTAATTGCTGACACATTGGGGTTATTTCCACTTTTTGGCTGTTATGACTAACACAATGGACATCCACATTCGAGTCATTGTTTGGACATTTGTTTGCCCGTGTCTTTGGTAGGGATGGAAGACTGAATTACTGGATGTTATGGGAAATGTAACATTTTAAGGTTCTTGTGCCAAACTTTCGTTTTTCCGACATACCACTTTAAATTCCCATCAGTGATGTATAAGGATTACACTGTCTCAGCACCCTTGCCAACACTTGTCATTTCTTTTTGATTTGAGCCATTCTGGTGGGTGTCGAGGGGCCTCTAGTTGTGGTTTTAACTTACGCGTTCCTAATGAATGATAACAAGGAACATCTTTTTGTGTGCTTATTGGCCATTGGTATGTCTTTGTGGAAATGTCCATTCAAATCTGTTGTCCAATTTTTATTTTTATTTTTTTTAATTTATTTATTTGTCAGAGAGAGAGGGAGAGAGAGAGAGTGAGCACAGGCAGACAGAGTGGCAGGCAGAGGCAGAAGCAGGCTCCCCGCTGAGCAAGGAGCCCAATGTGGGACTCGATCCCAGGACGCTGGGATCATGACCTGAGCCGAAGGCAGCTGCTTAACCAACTGAGCCACCCAAGCGTCCCTGTTGTCCAATTTTTAAAATAAACTTTTTACTTTGTTACAGATTTACAGAAAAACTAGGAGGAGAGTACAGACCCTTTGCATCCCTCACACCCAGTTTCTCCTGCTGTTACCATCTGACATGAGTTGTGGACATTTGTCACAATTCCCCAAAGTCCACACTTTCTTCAGATTTCCTTTTTTGAGTTTTTACCTAATGCCCTTTTTCTGTGCCAGGGTCCCATCCAGGACAGCACGTAACATTTAGTCATGTCACCTTGGGCTCGCCCTGACAGTGACAGTTTCTCAGACTTTTCTTTCTTTGTTGTTGTTGTTTTTACCTTGATCTTTGATAACCTTAGTAGTTTTGAGGGAGACTGATCAGGTGTTTTGTAGAATGTCCCTTAATCAGGATTTGTTGCTGGTTCTTCTCGTGATTAAAATGGAGTTATAGGTTTTTGCGAGGAAGGCTTCAGAGGTAAAGTGCCTCCACTGGGTTGGCTTGGGTCACCCTACGAATACCACAGACCAGGCAGTGTCACCAACAGAAATTTATTCTCTCCCAGTTCTGGAAGCTGGGAGTCCAACGTCAAGGTGCTGGCAGGGCTGGTTTCCCCTAAGGCCTCTCTCTCCCCTTGGCTTACAGATGACCTCTTCTCCCTGTGTCCTCACATGGTTCTTACTCCGCGTCCTAACCTCCTCTTCTTAGGAGGACCTCCATTCTGTCGGATTAGGGCCCGCCCCCATGATCTCAGGTAACATTATTAACGACCTCTTTAAAGATCCTATTCCCAAATACAGTCACATTCTGAGGTGCTGGGAGTTAGGACTGCAACATATAAACTTGGGGGCTGGGGGAGGGGGGGCACAGTCCAGCCCCTAACAGTGTCATTCTCATCCTATCCAGGGTCCGTACTATCGATGTGACTTATCACTGTGGTTGTTGACCTCAGTCACAGGCTGAGGTGTGTTTGCTGAGTTTCTCCATTGTAAGGTTATCCTTTTCTTTCCCATTCCCATACTGTGCTCTTTGGAGAGAAGTCATGATGTGCCACCCACATCATAGGTTTTGTCCCATGGTAGGGATTATGTTACTATATTATAGTCTGTACACCTCTTAGAAGAAATATAGGGGTAAATCTTTGTGACCTTGGTTTTGGCAGTGGAATCTTAGACATAACACTAAACACACCAGTAACAAAAGAACAAATAGATAAATTGGGCTTCATCAAAATGAGAAACTTCTGTGTATCAAGGGACATCAAGAAAGTGAAGACAAGGTATAGAGTAGAAGATATTTGCAAATTACAGATCTGATAAGGGTCTAGTATCCTGATTATATAAAGAACGCTTACAACTTAACAATAAAAAGATAAAACTCTAGCTTTTACAAATCAATGTTGTACGGAAGAACCTTGTAGAGAAGATACTTTGCACGTTTGAACGCATCTATAGAATCAATTCCCAGAAGGGCGTGTGCTTTTCTCATTTTGACAGCTGTTGCCAAACTGCCTTCCATGGAGGGCACATCCGTTTAGATCCCTCTAGGATTTCTTTTTTTCCAAACCCACTCTGACATATGCCAACACTGATGAGAACGCTCATTCCAGCGTTATTCGTAATAACTCCAAACTGGAAACAACCCAATGCCCCACCACGCGAGAGTGGAGAGACACAGTATGTTCTCGTCATACCACAGAACCCTACAGGACAATGAAAAAGAACGAAGTTCTGCTACCTGCAGTGTGCAGAAATCTCACGGAGTGTCAAGGAGTGAAAGAAGCCAGACACAAAACAGTACTTACTGTAGGACTCCTGGGAGGTGGCTCAGTCGTGGAGCAGAAGCAGCCATCTATGATGACAGAGGTCCGGGCAGCGGTTAGCCTTGGACGGTGGGGCACCGACCACAATGTCACAGGAGAGTCTCTCCAGGCGCTCAGAGGGTCCTACACTTGGAGCTGCGTGATTGTGACGTAGGTGTATAATACATAAAAACTCATTGGGCTGCATGTGTTTCAATGACGTAAGTTATATCTCAATAAAAAGTAAGAAGGTTTAAAAAAAAAAAAAAAAGCCAGCCCTGCTGGGCTAACCACATGGACATGCAGCAGGCAATCTCCTTAGCCACGAAGAGTCACATAGCAGACCCTGTGTCTCTTTTGTCCCATCTTGAACCAGCTGTAGGTTGCGGGTGTGAAGAAGGGTTGCCTAGCAGCAGAGGGGCCTCTAGGATTCTTCCGGTGCCCAAAGTTGCCCCAGGGCAGGACACTGTCTTACTGCACCCTTCCCACCGCCATCCCTGGCTAGACCATTCTCTGCACCGGCTGTTGGGCATCTGCCAAGCTATTTATGGCCTTGGGACTCTGCATGAAAAGGGCCTCATGCAACGGCTCCTTTCTCCTGCCATGGACCTGCTCCTGCGCCCTCTCCCCCCACCCACCCCAGGCTTTAAGCTTTCTGGAACATTCCAGGATCCACTGCTAGGCTACATGTTGCTATGGCGAGGGGTCTCTCCTGCAGCGCCGATTCCTTAACTGCCTGCCCTGTCCTGTCAAGGTTCCCAGTTCTGAGCCCAACTCCCTCCAAGACAGCTTGGAAAGGGGCTGAATTCTCACATCTTATCCCCACCCCTTCTTCTGGTGGGGCCCAATGGGTAGTGTGCTTCAGGAGCCTTGAATATTCTCTTCAAGCCCTGTTTGGCCCCAGGTTAATCTTGTTCCGCATTTTGGAAAATTAGGATGCTCCCATCCCCCCACACCGAATCAGAAGGATGGTTGGCTGCCCACCTGGCCACAGCAGTGGAGGAAACGGAAAGGAATCGAACCCCTGTGCTTTCCATTGTTCAGCTTAAAACTCCACAGGGGAGGGATGCCTGTGGGGCTCAGGTCAGGATCCCAAGGTCCGAGTGTCAGGCTCCCTGCTCAGAAGGGAGTCTGCTTCTCCTTCTCCCTTTGCTGCTCCCCCGCCACTTTGTGCTCTGTCTCTCCTTCCTCTCTCTCTCAAATAAGTAGATAAAATCTTAAACAAAAAAAACCCAAAAACAAAACAACTCCACAGGGGAGCCCCCTCCCCTTCGGCCTTACCGGGAGGGGGCAGGACACTTAACCACACAGGAGACGTGATCTAGAAATGCATTTGAAAATCCAAATGCATTTTAAAGGTAGTAAAGACATTTGTCCGCCTCCTCTCTTTCCTTCCTTCTCCTCTCTTTCCTTTATTCTCTCTTTCCTTCCTCCCTCTGTGCAGTGGAGGATCCTCTCCCCTTGGGGAGGAAGGCTGGGTAAGCCAGACTTCACGGACTTCCCTGGGCTGGCGAACGGCCTGAGGCCCACATTCCCTGTGCGGCAGACAGGCTGAGGAAGCTGACAGCCCCCGGGGGTGGGATCGATGCACCTGGAAGGGCTGAGAGGCGGGACAAGGGGGCAAGCGGTCTGCTCCGGAGCAGAGGGATTTCCCTTGGCTACTACCAGTCAGCTTCTCCGCTGAGGGCTGTCCGAGGTCTGCAGGCCTCCGACCTGTGAGAATCTGCCCTCAGGCCCTGCCTGTACAGAGTGGGGGGGGGGCGGGGGGGGCACCAGGAGGTACTTGACAGGAAAACAAAGCAGAATTCGTTTTCGCCCTCTGAGCCTGTGGCTGCCTGCCAACTTCTCCTTCACATATGAACATTCCTGTTTTCATTCTGGCAGTTTTTGTCAGGTTATTGCAAATGGTAGGGTGAGCAGACTGAAACGGAATGACATTTGCTGAGCTGGAAGGACGGCTTCAAAATCTAGTCCTCGAGAGCTCGGCAGTGTATGTGTGCTTTTCGGGGGCACTCTCCTCTGTGGGGTTGTGAATCCAAGTCAGAGCCGGCCTCATCTTACCAGCCGGTCTCCGGTCTCCAGGCAGTCACGCTTCCCTGTGAGCAGAGTAAGGAGACGTATGACCCATATAAGACGAGGACCAATGTCAGCCACCGCTGGAAACACGTGCGAGACCAGTAGGCACTTGAACCACAAGATAACAGAGGACTCTACACTGGCATCACAGTTTTACGTTCCTATAAACTTATGAAAACCTTGAAATTAAAATGACTACCTCACGACATACCAGAGTGACTAATTTAATTGAAAAACAAAACCAAATGCTTCCAGAAAAAGATACATTAAAAGTAATACTGCTTGAAAATTGAAAATGATATCCCCAAGTTTTAGCATTTGCTCCCAGATCCCTTTGGCTGTAAGAATTTGTTAGACAAGGTCCTTTCTTGTTCTCTTCCTTTCTTTTTTAAGATTTTATTCATTTATTTGACAGAGAGAGAGAACAAAGCAGGCAGAGAGGCAGGTAGAGGGAGGGAGAGAAAAGCAGAGTCCCCTCTTAGCAAAGAGCCCAATGTGGGGCTCGATTCCAGGACGCTGGGATCATGACCTGAGCGGAAGGCAGAGGCTTAGCCCACTGAGCCACCCAGGCACTCCTTGCAAATGTTACGGGGTTGGTGTGCTGGCTGCATCCAGTGGTCTCTCAGGTGCAAATGTGTGGGGAACCATGGGCTCCAACCTCAAAGGGAAGGTCTTAGGGGCCAACTTGGATGACCATATCGATCTCAGGAGAGCCAGTGGGCTGGAAAGGGGTCCCTTCCTGGGTATGATTCTATTTAAAGAAATGCTTTCTTATTTTCCCACAAACTCGCAACTGGAAAAAAGGTGAACAATATTTCCTTCATGGACAGAAAAAAAAAAGTTGCCACAGGGCTTTTGTTAACAAGCACATCAGAAGACTTCTCCTTACCTCCCTTGCATATCACTAAGTGGCTAGGAGAGCAAGCCTATTCTCTTTCCAGCAAGTTGGGCTGAATTTCAAAACAAAAATGAAAACAAGTCCGGTCTCCTCCCGGAGGGTGCACAGCTACTCTTGGTATCGTGTTTGCTAACCAGCATCACACACCTGTTCACCAGCCGGCTTCACATACCTGTTTACCCAACACCAGCTAAAAACAGTCGGACTCAGAGCTGAGAAGTACACACCTAACAGTCTGCACAGGGAAGCTGACCCAACCACACTTGGAAAGAGCTTTCTATGATTCCGGGTGCCTCAGCGTGTCAGCTTGTTTCCAGCCTATTCTTACAACCCAGGGAATTGGCAGGCATACTTCCAAGTGAAAAGATTGGGAAACTGGGCCAGTGAATAAATGCTTACTTTGGATCTGTACTATTGATTTAAAAAAAAAATCACTGGAAAAAATGAGCCCTTTTCTTCCATTTTTGCTCAAAGCAGTCCAAAGAAAACAAGTTTTGGTTCACTCCTGTCTGTGAGCTCAGCTCGGTGTCGAACAAACTCTGGAGAAGTCACAGAGAAAGCTCGCACCAGACATGCCGTGGTGTGTCCTATCTGTGATTCAGAGGGGCATCACCTTCCCCTCGGAGTGAGGAGAGAGACTCCCGGGGAGGGCACACTTCTTTGCCCTCTTTCTCTACGTGCCTGTCTGCACACATTCCTGCCTGAAGAGAGGGGCTAATGAAGCGGCTAATCCTGACACTGGCATTTGAGGCCCTGGGAACTTGCAGCCACACTGTGTGTTCCTGACACGTGGACTCAGCTAGGGAGTGCTGACGGCAGCCCTGCCCCTGCAGGCCGGCTGGAAGGGGGCCCGCAGCACCTTCTCCCCCCTCCCACCCCCTCACCTGCGTGGTGCGTGCACACACGCGGGTAAGTTCTGTAAGTCCGTGTTGTGTTAAAGAGAAGTTTCAGGATTCCTGCAGATAAGTTCACTTTCTGATTGACAATTTCTATGGAGCACATTTTCTGTTTGAAATTGTGCCAAGCCCGGAATAAACAAACAACAAAACAGAGTTAATTATACTATATTTTGAATTATTTTCCCAGCCTTCTCCATGTCTAGTGTGAATTTTCTCTAATACAGGATAACAGCTGAGTATACAACAGATTACAAGGTCTGAAGGAATGAATTAAAGATAATGTGCTTCTATCTATATACAGATATAGCTTGATATCTCATAGATACAATTCTTCCTGGTTTGGTGGTTGACAAAGCATAAGCAGTTTCTTAGGTATCTAGTTATTATCTACAGTTAGGCTCCTTCCCTTTAACTGAAAACAGTCTTCGAGTTCCCCTCTCATCAGTGCTTTTGTCTGTCAGGAGAGAAGAAGGGAGGGAATGTGTTCAGAGGGGACCAAAGAAAGAGCCATAAGCAGTTTCTAGAAAATTGGATTAAAAAGAAAGCTATCCATGCTTTTGGAACGGAATGATTATTAGAATCTGGGATTTCTTTCTGCATTTCATGACAAGCAAGAAGCAAAGCCCATGCGTACGAGGCTCTCCGTCAGCACGTGTGGAAGAAGGCCGGGTTTTGGGTGAACGTATGCCCACCCACAGGTCAAAAGGCTGCTTGAACAAACCCCTCTCGCCCCTCCACAGTGACTCACCACCATGAATGGGGAGCTTATGCCCGGGGAACCCGTCAGGACAAAGCTGGAAGGGGCGATGTTGGCGCATGGGGTTCCATTAGGACCTGAGTGCCTCACAGAACTGGTTTTGGTAGGATCACTGCATGGATTGAGACGGTTGGAAGCTGATTTTAGTAACTGGATCACCTCAGGGATGGCTCATCCTAAAATGCTGTCCATTACAGGTTGTGAAATTGACACAGGATTTCCAAGAGGATGTTAAGGCTTTGGGTTTTTCACTGGATGCTCGTCCTTGTGTTGTGACTGGTGTTTCGTTGGATGCTGTAGCGTGAAAAGGGTGCACCTGGACGCCCTGCCTGGCACACCCTGATGGCTTATGGCACTCCTGCAGCTGTGGCACTTGAGGGTCGAAGAGGTGGCAAAGGGCTGTGTGGGATCCAAGACCTGCTGCACCGGGTCACGGACGCTGGTGAACTGCTCTTTGTTGACATCCGTTTCTCTGGGCGTCCCCAGATGGTCCTCTGTTCTGTCCCTGACCTCCCCCAAGTCCAAGGACAGCTTTGGGGATCCCGGGATACTGGGGTTCGATGAGGGTCTCTGAGAGTCAGGCTTGTTGCTGCCCAGGATGGCCCTGGAATATCCACTTTGTGAGCTCAGTTTAGACTCGCAATTCCCAGCTCACTGCTCTGGCAGCTTCTTGGAGCTAAAACCAGAAGGGTCTTGCAGATTATTTCCCGAAGGGTGGTGGGTGACACAGGCTTCGCCTAGGACCTTGTGACAGTTTATGTGAGGGGCTTGGAGCATTGGAAGGTGGGCCAGTGTGTGAGGTACCGACGGGCCGAGTGTGACAAGCACGACATGAAGGACGCCAGAGTTCACTAAGAAGACAAGGAGGCAGCAGGGGGCTTGGTGCAGTGTAGGTGCTTGGAGATTGTCTTCTTGCATGGCAGAGGAACTAGGGGAAAGGTGGCCATTCTGTTCTTCACTGCCCAACTGTCTGAGGGCACACGAGACGTTCACGCTGGCCTGGCTGTGCTCCTGCTAGAAGACATGGAAGGGGCTGCTGCTGTGGGCACTGATGACAGAGGCACTGATGACAGAGGGAGGCGGTGGCAGGAGCCACCGGTTGGGAATGCAGGCAAACTCTTTGGGAATTCGAGTAACGATCAGATAGTGGGTTCACTAGAACACATTAGGTTTGCTCTCACAGCACACAGATCTGTGCCTCCTGTCATTCTGCTGACAAAACGGGCAGCTGAAGAAGAAGATGAAGTTTGGAGAAGAGATACGGAAAGTGTCGAGGTGACCCCTTGTTTTAGCTGCGCAAGAAACGCGAATGGAAGAATTTGGATCATGATGTGATTGGTGCAATCAATTTACTTTGTCTCATTAGAAATATTTTAGGGATAAGGATGCTTTTATACTAAATTATCTGGACGACTGCTTTAAATCTCCCCCCCCCCCACACACACATAGTTTTATCTTATCTTGTTAGGTTTAAATTGAACTAATTTCTTGGAAGTTCATGTAAATTACATTTTTCAATATTAAAAACAAACAAATCCAAATGCTCTCCAGGTATCATGGTAGATTAAAGTGCTTTAGAAGTCTACAGAAGTCCTTGACTGAAATTTTTAAGAAAGTACAACACAACATGCAATTAATAATAGAAACAGGAGATTGGGGCAATATTCACCATATTCTTCTGTGTTAAATGAAAATTCCAAACATATCTGTGAGGCCTCAGAAGCCTTCTCTTGAGGAGTAAGAGTTAACATTCTGGCAAACCAACATTACCAAAGAAAAGTTCCACCAACCCAGCACATGAGACTTGCCACTAAAAATTAAACTACTGTCTTCCTCAGTCCTTTGTGAATAGTCAACAAAGTCCACTTTTTACCCAGGAGCCCAAAATTGGGGGAAATTGCAATTACATTCTATGACACTTCAAGTTAAACAGTCAAGTTATATTTTTCTTTCCCTCTAATAGTTCCCTGAAACACTAGAGATGTATAGATGTATGATAAAGGTGTTTTTAAAATGACCCAACATTATACATATAAAGAATTTATTGTGTGATTAACAGTTGCGGGGGGGACCTGATTTTGTGTTAAAGGTACACAATATGTTTCTGCTCCATTCGCAGGAAGGACAGAACAGCAACATAACCTGCGCTTTCCACAGATCTTTCTGAAGGCACAGACAAGTTGCAAACTTTGCATTCCCCTGGCGCTCTTGGTTAGCACACGGACACCAGTCCATGCGGTCCCTGGAATAATTTCGAAAGGTCTCCATTCTAGGCGCACACTAGGTAATAGTTTAAATACTCCACATTTAATTCAAGTAGCCAGTCTTACAAAAAGAAGGGGAGAGGGAGAGAAGGGAAGATTAATTTTACCTTGTTGGGCGCTTGGGGATCTGGTGTCTAATTTCACCATTTAATTGCACGTTGACCCACTCTACCACCTGGATTCTTTGTTCTTTCCTGGCAAGGGAGGGGGAGGCCACGACAGGCAGTCACGTGGATTTGGCAGCACACTCCGGGTTCCAGCTCTGCAGCCAGAGATGTGGGCAGCAACCGGCTGGACTGGGGCAACCCCCTCAGCTATGCTCTGCGATCTGTTGTACAGAAAAAACACCTCTGCCTACCCACATAGGTGAGGCATCCTGAAGACCAAAGGGGTCCCCTGTGTTTTGGGTCCTTCGTGGAAAGCTGTAACGGAAAACTGCTTGATGGGCACAGACATGTTTGCCTAGGTGAGAGCTGAATGTAGCAGCCAAAGGGTTAGTTTCTTTCAATCAGTAAAAGAGCAGCTCGCTGTGTTGTTGTAGGGTTATCTGTACTCCTGAAGTTAACAGTGAGGACGGCATATGGCATGGAAATGAAACCTACTTGGGAGGTCAAAGAGGGCAGTGGAAGGGGATGGGAAGCAGGTAGAGTGGAGGCACCTGTGTCCTTGGAGAGGCATGGCTGTCCATGAGGTGCGGCTGGCTGGTCGTTGTGGGAGGCCTCCCAAGAGGCCCGTGCTGGAGACCCGAGAGGCTGGAAGCCAGGGAGAACGTGAATGGAGATCTTCCCAAGGAAGGGCGCGGGGAGCTGTGAGGTTGGCCTTGGGCGCACGGTGTCACTAGGGAGTCAGTCCCGCAAGTGTGCAGTTCTTCCCTTTTGCATTCTGCTTCCTTTTCCCGGGATCATGTGGACAAATCCAAACAATCCCTCCTTTCTGACACCATTCGCTGGCCTTCCAACCTATGTGGCAAGAATTTTCTTTGCTGAGAAGGGCAAGAAAGTCAGAGAAGGATGAAGACGAGAGAGAGAGCAATTTGTTCAGAAGACTGTCCCTTGCCAGAAGCCGCTGCCTTGCCTGGTGACAGGGCCCAGGGCAGAGATGGGATGAGCAGAGACCTCTGGCCCCCCCCTCCCTCCGAGGCACTTCTCTCAGGGTGGTGCTATTTCAGAAAGGCTCCCTCCAGCCAAGTCAGTCCAAGCCAGTGCCTTGTTCTGAGACTCTTGTGCTGGGGCCCCACCTGCCGTCTGGAGAGGATGGTTTTAAAAATAAAACAGATGATTTCATGGGTTGTACTTGGAGTAGTTGCTTTCCCAGGGAGGAACCAACATGATACCGGTGTAAGCTGTTTTCTCTGCTTCTCACGTGTTGCTCTTTCTTCAAAGTCTGAACGCTCCTTAAGACCATGAGTATAAAAATCATCTCTTTGTTTATGGATGACTCTGAGAACCCACTGCGTAAGAACGTCAGCAAGGAGAGGCTGTCGCTGTGCCAGCCCAGCTACCTGTAAGTGCCCTTCTGTTTACTGAAGAATTCGCGGCGGGAAAGCAACAGGAGAAGCAGTGTCTCTAATCACGGCTGTTGCTGGAATATACTCCAGCCTCACAGCAACTTGAATGGTCCAAAGAAAGGGACGTTTGGCATTATTTGGCACATCGTTGTCGCTCAGCAAATACTGGCCGAGTGCTCCTTATCTGTTGGGAAGACTCTAAATTTATGAAACTGTAAAGTCCTTTGAGTGGCTCCTTGAATATACTTATAGAACTCAAACATAATACACGAAAATATCATTTGCTTGGGAATGCATATGCAAACAAACCAGCATTAACATGGTGAGACAAATTTCCAATAGAGTCCGGAAATGCTTGGGAACCTCACCTGCAGAGAGTTTTAATAGAAAAATCAGCATTCCTTAGTCGTTGCAGATTGGGGGCATCTTATCTGAATCTGGGGACTCCTGAAATTGTATACAACATTAAGATGGTTTATTTGTGTGTGTGTATGTGTGTGTGTGTGTTTGTTTTCTGGAGAGAAGAGACACAACTGTCATCAAATTATCAAAGGCTCTGTGAGTCAAGAAATGTTAAGATCACTATTTTCAATGACTGATATTTCAGGAGGCGCTTGGCCCTTGATTCGCAACCACATAATTTGCTTCTCCTTCTGGCGTCCAGGCCCAACAGGAACAGGGAGAATTCCCCAAACTTACGTTACTCTAATATATAGTGACAACTCTTTGGAGTCATGTAATTAAAAATAACAATTTTCACGTAGGAACTATATAAAAATAGACACTTGGGGATAATTTTAATTTACACGTATAAGGTGTCCAAGTGTGTACCTTTCTTAATTGCTTCCTCTTACCTATCTCTTCCCCACTTAGCTTCCTTTACCTGGCCCTCGGGATCTATTCCAGGTGGCCACAAGGAGATTCCCCACAGAAGAGAAAAGTAACCACATGCAAGAGAGAAATCACAAAAGCTAAGTTCTGAGTCTTACTGCAAAAATCTTTCGTGACTGTCAAGTCTTCAAAAGTCCCTAGGGTACCCCTTCTAGTAGAGACCCACCTTCTCACATGACCTTCAGTGCAGCACAGACCATGACTCCCTAACCTCCAGAAAGGTTCCTAGGACGTGGGAGGGAAGGACACCCATGTCAACCAGTAGTGCCCTCATAGGCGCCAGGTTCCAGCAGAGAACAACCTAGAAGCTTGATCCCTCTTTAGGGGATGAACAAGGACTGGGGGACCATATCTTCACCTCCCTCTGCTGAGTCTTCAAGAGGGTCCTGTGCTCTGAAGTTGCTGACAAATACTGCAGTCACCAGGAAAGACTTCACTGGGGAGAAGGCTCTATACCCCAACAGCTCTACAGTTTTGCTTCGGATCTGGAAGTGTTGTGAACGCCCGAGATGTGTACAAACAGCATGTATGGTTTCTGGGAAGGGGCTCTATGACTTTAAATGGATTCTGAGATGGGTGTGTGACTTTCCCTGATGTGGACACCCTCAGGAACTTTGCGAGAACAGGCTGGGTAGCTGTGTCCTTTCAGAAAACCGCCTTCATTTTCTTGGTCAATTCCTTCCCCTAAGATCTTGCAGGAAAAACTATATAGAAGGCCTAATAAAATAGGGATATCATTGCAAGCCAAACTTGTCCTGTGACCTGCTTTTTATTTTTGTTAAAGTTCCATATAAAAATAAAATTTTTCAACCGAAGTTAACTGTAGCAAATATGTCCATTAGACAAAAAGAAACCACATACATAAATAGGATTGTTTTGTTGGTTTTTCTTTTTAGTCGTCTTGTTTTTAAAGTCATAATGTGAAAGAAAGGCAAATCTTCGTATTTTCAGCCACAAATCACAGGGAATAAGGAATGCCCTCATTTCTGAAGTGCTAACTGATCTTTTCAACGAGGAAATACCAGGCATCAAATATTTAGATTTTACAATATTTTAATACCCATTTCTTGAGTGGGTGCATTCTGAAATAATTAGAATTAAAAGTTTAAAAAGAGCAGAGTGAAGAAAAGATGGAAATGCAAACAGTTGGTTTTCGTTAATTTAATTTCAGGTTCTAGGCATGATGTGATTTTCTGAAACAACCAGCCAAAAAACTCTTACCTCAAAAATCTAGAAATGCAGACACAGACAGATCTTTGGAAACTACACATTGCTACAGTCCACGTGGCGGGAAGCAAGCGGCCCTCTGGCTCTCAGTGTCGTGTGCAAATGCGCAGGTGCTGCCTTCGAGAGCAGTCAGTGTTAATGGAGTCGCGTGCAGGTGTTGCATAATCGGTGTGACTCTTCAAGCTACTTAAGGGCTTCATAACTGATGCTCTACACTTGTTTGCACTGGATAAAATTAGGTGTGCTTGTTTATATATATACATATACATATACATATATGTGTATATATACGTGTGTATAATTCGATCTGACTTGGGGCCAAGAAGAAAACAGCAATTGCAACTCAAAGCGGCTATTTACACACATTCAGTTCTGAAGTATTGCTTCCTGACCTAAGTTTGTAAGAGGTATTGCCTCTGTGAAGAGCACGTCCGTTGTACTGCTAGCACTTGAACCACTGCTCAGGGGCCTGTCCTCAGGGACTCTGTTCAGGGCCAGTGGAGCTGGAGGCACAGCATTTCCATGGCACAGATTCTGTGGTCCTGCACTGAGGTATGCTTCGGGGCAGGGAACTGGGAAGGACCCAAGCCGCCTAGTGGCTCAGCGAGAACATCTATACTGGTGATTTAGGAAGGCTCGGGGTGTTGTGTTGTTCTGTTTTGTGTGTGTGTGTGTGTGTGTGTGTTTAAAGACAATTTGGGATTCTGGGTGAGCCAACCATCAAAGGCTCCGATGTGCACACTGCTGGACCAGACCACCAGACGTTCAGACCCTCTCCCTGAGGTCCGCGGCTTCCCAGCGTCAGGAATTACAAACACTTTTGCAGGAAGGGAAGGGAAAAGAGAATGTGCAGGGGAGGAAGCATGTGCAGAGATGAACTTTGTAGAACAGCAGAGACACAGGCGGCCTGTCGGCAACCGCCTGGCCCCGTCACTGCCAGAGCTACAGAGCCCGAGGGCAGAGGGCAAGAGGAGAACCCCACACTCCAGTTCATGCCTTAACACTGATGGGAGAAGCCCCTAACACGCCCACAGTCCCTATGGACAAGGACAGTGTTGGGTAGTGTTTTAAAATAAAAATAAAAACTCTGCAGTATCTTAGAAGAATACATTCTTTAGAAGAGGTATTGTCACACCATCCTTCCTCCAGCATTGGAAGACCAACAAACTTGACAGTAAAGCCTGAAGGAAGATCTTAGTTACTGAGAATGCCTCGACTCCCTGGGACGTCAAGATCCTGGCTATGGCTGCATTGTTGGGAGGCCACTCCACGTGTGTTCCCCTGCCCCAGACAGCTGGCCCATCAGAATCCGTATTTCCTGATCCCAGAAGTGGCAGATTCTAGATGAATTTGGGGAGGGGGGAGACTGATAATGCGATTTGATGTAGATGTGACATTATACAGAGATTTAGCAGCAAAAAGAAAATGCACAGGGTATGCCGGTGAAGACCTTAAACAGAGAAGGAGCTAGTTCTCAAACTATCCAGTGAACCATATGCTTGAGTCACCTTGAAAGTAACTATGCCGATGACAGGGCAACACGGGCCTGAGTTCAACTCCATGTACGTTCCGGACTCAGTGTGGCCAAACGTCCTCACAGGCAGGATCAGCAACAAATAGCCACAAGTGATTTCCCTTAGGTTTTTTCTATTTGCCCTGGCTCGACACCTCATGTGCGTGCGGCTGATTCTGTCTCTACACACAGCAAGAGAAGGCCAGCTAAGGAGGGCTGGGATTCACCAGGTTCAAGACTGCTGCACACAGGCCCTGCACAAGCCAAGAGTGAGAAAGGATGAGGAACTTCTTGGATATGTACAAGCCAAAGCCACTGGCACTGCCTGTCCACCACTGTGCTTAGCCCAGACCTCCTGCCTCATGCGGGGCAGGGCTCTGCCTCAATCCCTGCAGTGGGGAGGCCCTGAGGGCACAGATCCGCAGCCCACGGGACAGAAGTGGCAGTGCCCATAAGGTTTCAGAACCACGGCTGAGAGCATCTCCATCCCAGGGCCATCCCAGGGCACGTTGGCCAGGCCTGGTCAGGCCTTGCTCAGCCCCTGTGTGGGGTGGTGGCCCAGAGTGGCCAAAGCACTAACAGACATCTTCTCATCCTTCCGCTGTGCCCCCTGAAGACCCCCTCCCCCCAACCCAGCCTCTGTCCCTTTGCCGGAAGGTCCTGGCTGCTCCTCCCCCAAGACACACATTCCCTGATAAATAAATAAATAAATAAATGCAACCCTCAGATGTTTATTTTGAGTTTCCCTCTCCGAGGATTCAGCTTCAAAGACAAACCCCTTCGCTCCCAGCTGGAAGACCCCTCGGTGTCCAGGGCAGAATGAAACACGGCTTCTAAATACCTGGGGCCTGGGTTCATGAGCTCTGCTACTGGCTAGCATCTGCAATCTTGGCCTGTACAGGGAGGAAGCCCTGACGACCCAAGGCCCCAGGTGCTCTGGAAGGCGCAGGTGTGGGTGGGGGGGGGCATGGGCCATCCTGGCTGGCGGCTGCTTGCAGCCCACGGCCCCCCACCTCCCCTCACAGTGAGTTACTGGCACTTGATCTCAGATTCATGAATGAAAGTGTGTGCGTGTACATGTTTACACAGAAAGGTCAGGTCACTGGAAAACACTAGCATGTATACAGGAAAAAAACGCAAAAACATTGTACTAGCAAAAACAAAACAAAAACAAAACAAAAACCCAAACTGCCTTGTGAGAAAAAGCAATAAAATGATATCTTAACCACAGCTTTCGTTTAAAAAGTCCAGCAATACCCCATGCCACGATCTCCACCGGCCGCCTCTGTCCCCAGACGCGAGGCCGCGGTCAGCCCCTGAAGGCACTTGTTCTCCACGCTGCTGACGGTCACACCCATGGGATGGGGCTCCAGGGGAGAAAAAGCAGAGAGACGGATGTCGCAGACGTCAGGGCAACGACCACGCGGCGCTGCGCCTGGCGACGGAGGCTGTGGTGCTCGGGACACACAGCAGGCGAATACAAACTCGATTGTGTTTCGAGGAGCAGAGCACCGCGGCAGCGAAGGGCGCTGCGTCACACGCTCTTGGAAACGTTGAGCCTGGTGAGTTCGCTGGCTTCTTCCACGCCCACTTCTTCACAGTCGCTTTTTTCTATGGCTTTGCCAAATTGAGACCTCTCTTCAGGTTTGACGGGCTCCTTCCACGGCCTCTTAGAGGACAGATGAGTGTCTTTGGCCTGCATGTTGTTTTCGGAACCCAGAGACGTCTTGTCTGCGTTCTGTACAGAAGGCACCAGGTTGGCGATCTCGTCCGTGGGAGACCGCCCGATGCTGCCGTCCACTTGCACTCGGATGTCCGGGGAGATGGACAGCTGGTGCTGCGGCACAGCCCCGCTGTCCATGCACTTTGGGTATAAGTAGGTCTTCATCTGGCCCTTGCCCTTCACGTTCACTGTCCCCCGGTAGTCGAAGTCGTAGCCCATCTTGCTCAGGACACGGTAGCTCTCCTCACTCACCTGGATGCGGCACTCCACCCCCGTGCTGTCCATCCTGCTGGCGATGTTGACGGTGTCGCCCCAGATGTCATAGAGCAGCTTGGTGGTGCCGATGACCCCTGCCGTGAGTGGCCCATGGTTGAAGCCGACCCTGAGCTTGAAGTTGAACCACAGCATGTTGCTGTTGAAGTCATCCACCACGCGCATCATCTCCTTGGCAAACTCGAACAGGACCTGCAGGTGCTCCTGCGGGTGGCCACCGTCCTGGCACTGGGCGCCGTTCAGCCCCGATGCAGCCATGTACGTGGCCCCGATGGTCTTGATCTTCTCAATGCTGCTGTAGCCTGGCCTGCTCAGGAGCTCGTCGAAGTCCCCAATGAGCTCGTTAAGGACCCGGTAGCACTCCTTGCCCCCCTCGTAGTTCTCCTCGTAGAACTCACTGAAGTTGACGATGCTGGCGAAGATGACGCCTCCACTGTCATGGTTCTTGGAGTAGGTCTGGGAGACCTTCAGCTGCTCAGCCACGTGGTAGGGGATGATGTTCCTTAGCAGCCAGTCGGCTTGGTCCCTCATGCTCTGGATCTTGGTGCGGTGAAGGTCTGCCTCCACATCCCCATGGTAGTGCAGGCGGTAGCTGACCTCGAATTCTCGATTCAGGAACCAGACCAACAAGAGCAGGAGAAAGAAGACCAGAACCACCTCCTGACCAATCAGGCTGGCTGTTCCGCCATCATGCGGCAAGGAACTATTGCACGGATTCCCCTCAGAACTGGAGAGCAAAGAGAAGAGAAAGGACGTACCTTCTTAAATGCATCTTTTAAGGAAGAGGTTGCTGCTCAGGGCTTGCAGGTTATGAAACAGACCAGCTACCTAGCCTCTGTACCAAGTTCTGTGGAGTTCAACTTGTCAGCGACCTGCAGCCGCAAAGCTACCCGATGCCGTTTGGCTGGCTGAAGGGGTGCCGCGATAAGACTGACTTTTGTAACTGATTTCTAAGTAACTACTTGGTGACTGCTTTTTCAGGAGCTGTTAGCTCTTTGATTTTAAAAATCTTTTCATTCCCAACAACTTTCTATTTCAAAAATCCGGAACACTATAGGAAAGTTAAGAGACTAGTAATACGTTTGTACACCCTTCTCCTGGATTCAACAATGGCCGGCATTTGGCTACTTTGCTCCTTCCCTCTGTCAGCACACACACGTGCATACACAACTTTCCTGTTGGACATTATGATATCATGACACCTAGATCCTGAATATTTCAGTCCCTATCTCCTCAGAATAAGCACATGTCCCTGGGTAACCACACTACCATCATCATATCCAAGAAATTCAACATTCTCTGATACACTCACTTTTTAGATTTCTAATCCAAGTTTAGCTCTGAAAGATGTGTAATTTTACAAAGAATTAGTGTAAGTTCTCTATTGTCTACATGTATAAAAGTCCACGAATGTACCATTACCCTCTGGTAGGTTAGTTTTGTTTTGTCAAAGTCATTTAAGACAATGTTAACATTTTTACAAATAATAGGTGAATTCTTTTTTTTTTTTTTAAGTAGACTCCAGACTCAGCATGGGGTTCCATGCAGGACTTGAACTCACAACCCTGAGATCAAGACCTGAGCTGAGATCAAGAGTCGGATGCTTAACTGACTGAGCCACCCAGGTGCCCCAATATGTATAAAGAGTAGCACCCTGTGAGAAATTCAAACAGCATAAACAGTAGTATAAAATAAGTATCTTTCCTGTGGGAAAGTTGTGGTTTTCTTGTGGGTTGCAAGAAATTCTAATACATGCATGTACTGTAACCATCAGGTTCCAACCCTGGACATTTAGGTTGTGCCCATCCCTCACCCCCAGGGAACACCACTGTGCCGACCCTGTGCATAGGATGGAGTCGGTCTGCGGGATAAACTACCAGAGTTGGAAATGCTAAGTCACGTCGACTACTGCACATTCATGATTCCAATAAAAATTTGCACATTTCCCCTCTCATTTCTGTTCCCTCCAGTAACAGCCTGCTTCTGGGGGGTGGGAGGACTTTTCCAGAGTTGGACAGTGCTGACCAGCAACAGCTGTGACTGAAGATTAGCACAAACGCAGTCCCTTGGAAAGCTTCTTTTTTAGAGCTAATTTCTCCACTCAATAGTACTTCATTTTCATCAGAAGAAATTTAGGGGAAAATGTGGAAAGAAGAAAAGTTTCCTCCACTATTGACCATCCGGAGGCCATCACTGTTAATGAGCGCTGGGTTTCCTTCTTGTCTTTCTTCTGTTTACAAAGCTGTGACTGCTCTGTTCATATAAATTCTGGGCCCTGATGTGCTTCTAAAGCACATAGAATGGGCTTCTAGGTTTTACGTGGCAATGGGTCGAGTCACTGTATAAATTATATATAAAATGGATGGGTGCTCGATTTTGGTATCTCCATGGCACCAAAAACTCAATTCTGTAATCAGAGCATTGAATAAGTTTTCCGGTGAATAAGTTGCCGGTGACTTAAGGACATTATAAAAAACAATGAACTTGACCAATCTGGCCATAATGGTCCTCTATGAAGTACAGTCACAAAGCCCAGGCCTTGGAGTAAGAATCCCAGGACTCTGTCCCAGCTGGACCACTGCAGAGTTCTGGAACCCTGGGCAAGATTTCTAGGTCTCGACTTCCTCACATGTAAACTGAAGATAGGCTAGAGTATCGCTAAGTCCCTACTGGCCTCAGATTCTGTGCAGAAAAGAGTTATTAACATAGCAGGTCTGAGGCTGGCATCCAGAGAAAGGACTACTGGTAAGAGTGCCTGAGGCTGGCCTCAGGATCTTGGATCTGGGGAGGTAGATTCCCACTGTGTCTAGAGTGTGCCTTCCTTCTGAGCATCTGGAATTTTGGTCCCTGCAGCAGAGATGCCTATGTGACCAGCCTCTAATAAAAACCCTGGGTATGGAGTCTCTGATGGGCTCCCCGGTGGACACCATGTCACCTGCAGTGTCCAAGCTCACTGCTGGAGGAATTCAGAGCATCCTGGACTATGCCACGGGGACAGGACTCTCAAAAGCTGGCAACTGGTTTCCTCTGGACGCTACCTCATGTACCTTTACTCGCTGCCAATTTTGCTTTGTGTCCTCTCACTGTGACAAATCACAGCCATGAATATGACTCTGGGTGGAGTCCTGAATCCTAGTAAATTCCCAGTTCTAGGGGTGGTCTTTGGGACCCCTGCCATAAGTTCCATAACTCATCCCCTGTGAGCTAGAACCAAAAAATGCCTCCATACAGTAAGACACAGTACACTTACTTATTCTTCTGTCATTGACTCAAATGGCAATACATATCACGAATCTCAAGTACTAAACAATTAACTACTCTAGATAACTGAAACAGATTTGTGTCCAGCCCTACATGCCTTCTAACTCACTTGAGAGTACGGAGAGAATCTGCAAGAGGAGGCAGTAAGTCTTCTCTTGGGTGAGCCCATCTTCTTGGGTGAGGAGGGACCTTTCTTTCTATTTCTGCAAAGTGGTAACATTAAGGAACCACCCCCTTTATGGGTAGACATCACCAAGGCTTAACGTCATCTTAACAGCGCAATCAGACTTTGCAGCCCTGTGACAGAAATGGGTGATGTGTCTGGCTTTCCTCAAGCAGGCTGCTGCTCTTGCTTTCCTCACTGTAGCATGGCCTGACTCTGGAGAGGGGAACAGGCCAGATCCTCTGGACAGAGGAGGGGAATTACGGAACATAGGCCAGTGTGAGACAGAAAGGGAAACAGACTGTGATGTCTGTTTTCATCTTGTTTAAAAGGGGAATCCTAATACACAGATTTACACTTAGTGCCAAGGGGCTGCCACACAACAGAGATCTGGAACAAGTAGGAAAGAGAATCACTTCCCATCAATAACCAGTATTTCTCTTTCCACTACAGAAGGAACAAAGATGGTGGTCTCATTCCTAAATTCAAATAGCAAAGGTCAGTTCCAAAAAGAGGAACTTTATGGGACTAAATGCAAGAGTCAATTTATGACTTGACAGTTGGACATTAAGTCATAATTGGAAGTTAGAGTAAAATATAGTATAATTCATTATCATGGAAAAGACAGATTAAAAGAGAGAAACAGAAAACAAAGATCACTCACGGTCCTAACCAGCTTAACATGGAATTTGTTAACATTTTGGTATATTTCAGTGCCATTTAAAATCTATGCCTACAGTTGTGAGGCTGGGGAAGTCACCACGCTGGGATACAGAGGGTACTTCTCCGGTATAGTAATACCCTATTTTCTTGGTCCAAGTGGCAGTTAATGGGGTGTGCTCACTTGTGAAAATTCATTGAGCTGTGTTCTTATGATCCGGACACTTTTATGTGCACATGTTATATATTCGTCAATAAGAAAGTTTACTTTTAAAAAAAGCCAAGTGTTTTATTTTAAATACCATAGTTGTGATCATCATAGAAACACATTTGCATTCTGCCTTTGTTCCATACTTTAAATCTCCTTCCCAGTGTCTATGTGTCCACAGAGATTTAATTTTTTAATTGTAGAAACAGAAAAAAAGTCATTCATCACTCTTTACCAGATCATAACTATGACATATCTTACATTTTTTCCATCTATATAATGAACTGCCTAGCTCCAAGACAAACGCAATTTCACATGAGAAGTATTTTTCTTATTGCTGCATCGTAACAGCGGTAATATTTAAGCATCTGACCACAATTTAATTCATTTCTTTTTATTGGCAACTGAAGTTGCTGATGAACTTCCAATGTTATCATTCATTGTGATCGGTATTTTGGGGCAGGTGGTCTTTATCATATGTTGAATTATCCCCTCGGTAGAGAAGCAAAAATAGAATTATTAGGTCAAAGGCTATGAACACTTCTGCAGATCATCAAATTACTTTCCAAAACTATGTGCCATTCTGAAAAGTACTGAGGCCTGGCAGTGAGGGAGGCCAGGGTTTAAACCCTGCTGATCACTAGCTGTGTGACCACAGACAGCTTCCTTAACTTCTCTGAACTTCAGCTTCCTCATCTGGAAAATGGGGACAAAGTCACCTAATGTGTCAAGTTATTGTGAGAAATAAACCACGTTATAAGCGCCCAGCAGCTTAACAAAATAAATCCCCACCTGGGGATGAATGCGCCAGCCCTTGCCTGTGCTGGGTAATCACAATCTAACATCTTGAAGGTAAAAGACCAAAAGGATTTTGTAGTAATTTAAATGTGCAATGACTTCAGTAATAACATATTTAGCTTCTCCCTACATTTCCTCTTGTCAGTTTTTTTGTTTTTGTTTTTTTCCTTTATTTATGCAGGTCTTGATCAGCTCTTCATGTAATGGCCCACAGGGACTTTTCTCCACCGCTCGGATTCCCCACACCCCCCACCAATGTGTCAATCAGTCTTTTACTTTTGTGTGTGCGTGGTTCTATTTATTGTTTGTAAGACTGGAAAGTTGCCTCTTAGAGGCCTGAAAACTAATTCCGTTTTTTTCTAGATTTATATATAGTTTTATATAATTTAATGTTTATTTCTGACTCCTCAGCTTATATAAATTTTAGTTTGATGTTTACAGTAAAGCAAGGGTCTAGCATTTATTATTTCAAATTTCTAGTTAGTAATTTCAAAATATTTTAGGGAATTAAAATAAGTACTTTCTTAGACTTGAGATATTTCCTGCGTAACATGCTGATGTCGTATATGAAATTCAGCCCAATCTAGTATGTTCTTAACCATCATTCATTTTCTCAATAAGGTATTGTAACTATGAGCTGGTATTTCAACAAGTAGGTATTTTCCACTTATTCTCTTAAGAATTACATAGAATTCTTTTTATTCGAGATACATGTGTTTTTTAGGAAGCTGAGAAGGACACAGTGCTCATACAATCACCCTTGCTTGTTCAGATACAGGCATGAAGTTAAAAGCTTACCTGAAATTCTGTCCTGAATCAAGGTGTGAAATTACTATGGAACTGAAATTAAAATGCAGAAAAATATTATTATAAAAAGCAAAGAAGGAGTTAAATAAAATGAAACAGTAGAATTTAAAAAACAATTTCCCTTTTTTTTTAAATGTGAAGATCAAGTCAGACAACTAAGGATAGTTAATTATTTTATATAATTTGATATCCTGTGTGAATTAAAAATCGGAGTAGAGACAGTGACGCAGCCAATAGGACCTCGTATCAGGGAAGGAGGGACCATCTCCAGAGAGCAAAACCAAACAAGAAGTCTCGAAGGCATTCACGTGACATGAGGACTTTCCCACGCAGTCCCGCAGGCTAGAAACCAGTCGTAATCAACAGCGATGCCCACTGACAGAGGACTGATTTAGAAAGGAACTGCTAGAGACGCTGGCTGACCTGAGAGGCTGGACTTTGCTCCTCGTGTGCCCAAAGCAATCGAATCCCCATTCTGGGGCATGGAAACCACGCACAATAAAGAACTCTCTCAGTGTCGGGGCAGGACCCATGACATGCGGAACCCTTCCCACACACCTCACGGCTTCTTCTAGGGTCCTCTTGCACCCAGCATCCTCCCAGATCAGGAAGTCGGCCTCATGCCCCGACACTTCCTGGTCTACTACATCCATCTGCCCCGCTCATTGCAAAGGGGGACCTTACAAAGCTCTGCAAGCAGCTACCCTGGGCAGCAGAGGTGAGGGGATGGCTCAGAGAGGCTTTTAGCATCACAGAGGGTGTTAGATGACTTCACGGGAAAGGAGAGAAAGCAAGAGCTACAGCTGTTCTGAGGCCCTATGCGTTCTCTCTTCCTGCCCAGGCATGACTGTGACACTGTTCCTCTCCAAGTGTGTGCAGCCCTTCTTTTATTTCCGAGTCCCTCTTCGAGGCTCGCCTGGTTCTCGGAAGGCCCCTCCCCTACACAGGGGGCCTCTCTGTGTTTGTGTTCATCCCTCCCATGCTTCCTACCCTGTGAGGCTCAGCAGGGACAGCAGGGTGGGTGGGCTCAAAGGATTCTGTGAGCAGGGAGAAGTACTACGTGAAGGGGAGATTCAGCTGCAGCCCAAGACCTGCTCTTTGAATTCTGGACAAAGGTGATAGAGTTGGTCCCTCATCACTCTGGTCCCTCCAGATCTATGTGGAAAATCCCCACACCAGTGACTGAATGACACTGTGAGTGGCTGAGGGATATCTGTCATGGTTCTTTTAAAAGGTTAAAAGTCAGACTGATGAATCCCATGCTCTTGGGAAAGAGCGTCATAGTGACCCTAATTCCAGATGGCCAAACCTTCAGGAAGGAAAATGTACACTTTGTTCTGCTTAAAGTAATTTAACTATTCATTCAAGTTTCCTTTCAAATGCTGAATGACAGTTCTGCTTAAAATTCCCTTCTGATCTTAATTTGCAGAAAACTTGAATGTCTTTGATGTTATCATTATTTTATTACATCTAACTGAGGAGAAGGATGCTTACTTTGTCCATTACCAACTGCTGCTTTGGAAATACCCAAAGATACACTATGGGACTTTAATATTTGATACTGTGACAAATTGGATCATCTTCTACTTCTAAACTTATTAAAGCAATGGTTCTCAGAAACAGTAATGCCATTCCTGGGGCATTTTGAAAATGTTGGGGGTCCTCCTGGTTGTCATAATAGTTTGAGGAGCCAGGAATGTTCGATGTCCTGCAAGGCACAATGAGGGAGTGTCCTGTGTCACTCTGAAATATCCTGCTAGCCTAAACCCATAGTAATTATAAAAAAGCAGTTAACATGTTCTAATAGTAAAATGTTTTTATAAGTAATTACCAAAAAGAGGTCCAATATTTAGGATGTTTTAAATATAGCATATACCACAGTTATCCTATATATTTTCTTTTTTTGTAGCATGATAGTAAGAACTGCTCCTGTCCCTTGGGGTCTTTCCCACAGACCCCTGCTTCTCCCACACCATCCCATCTATGCCTTGGCATCTCCCAGTGATAAGGTTTTGAAGGCCATTTGAATACCAGAGACTGAAAGTGTTCTTCAATATGTGGAACGCCTTCAAGATAAAAGATTTCCAGTGACTAGTCATTACTCCGTTTCACATCATGCCACACATGTCACAACAGTGAGTCAGTATTCATAAATAAGGCCCAGGCCACTACCGAGAGCCTTACCTCCTCACTTCCTCTCCTTCAGCAACCTGCAAACTGTCTGGTTGTATTACCCTTACTCAAATGAGGTTAGAACCAGCTTCCTCTTTGCCTTTCTGGGTCTCCCTATACCTCTACTCCTTCACTTTCTTGATCATCTCGTATGAAACAGCTTCTGGTCCTACTTCTCTGTCCTAAGTAAATTCAAGCACGAGTCAACTGCACTACGTCTCAGGCAGGGGTCCCCCGAGGATGTCTATATGCAAATACATATTATGTCATGAAAAACTATTTTCTTTTTTTTTTCTTTTGCATATAAGTCTTCGGACTTTTCATGAGGATGTTGGCTGAGGATGTTTCATGAGGATATATTTAAAATTATGTCATGTTGTGACAGTATCTGGGAGGGCAGAGGGAGAGGCCATTGGCACAGATGTGAAAAACAAGCGAGGTCAGGAAAGGTGTCCCAGCCAGTGAGGGCAACAGATGGAGAGCACAGTGGCGGACCTACCTGTCAGGGCACAGGGAGATGCAGAGCAGGAGCAGGGGCCCTGCCCCGACGACTGTGGCTAAGGAGGACCTCATCCAGGAGCTGAGCTGGCAGAAGTTACAGTAGTGCACGACGGTGATCAGGACGGCTGAACCCATGAACACGGTGACCTGCAACGAGGGGCCGGCGCAGTTAGTGACCCATCCCGCCCTCGCCGTGTGGGCTCCATGCCTCACTTCCAGCTGAGCATGCTAACATCAAAAGATCCACTCACTTATCTTTCTTTCGATATAAAAATACCATGGATATCGCAAAGTATCTGGCCGTTTCAGGGACAGATCATAAATCACTGGGTTAATCACCCAGGGCTTTAGGCGGCAAGCTCGCGCTGGCACTAAAACTCTCCTCCAGATGTGTGCAGACTGCGCACGTCATTCCAGAGGAGAGGGAAGGTAGGCCATTTATCTCAATGCTGCCACTGTGGAAGTGATTACCTTTACAAAGCCTTCCTTCAGGCATCCTGCTACCTGCCCGCGGAAATGTCACTCGGTGTTAAAGTATCAAATGCAGTCAGCCCACCTGGCAGGTCATGTTACATTCACTTTCACCAAAAAGAGAACTTTCCACAAGGGCATTAATTCAGTCTTTGTGGGGTTTAACTCGGAATCTCCTTCCCTGATCAACAGCAGCTGGCCCAGATGCCAGTCACCTAGCTGTGCCAGCTCGATAGGTTAAGCACCATATCTTGTCTGGAAAAGTGGGGCAGACGCTGCTTTGTAAAATGCACGGGAAAATACCTGGTTTGGAGCTCGGTGAGCAGCAGGTGAGGCTGGAGAGAGCACATGGGAGCTGGGCAGGGCAGCATCGTACTGACCTCTCCCTGACCGTGGTCAGTGATGGGCTTGAGCGTCTAGACGGGTCACGTGCTACCCTCCCTGCCTACTCCTCTATCTCAGGCAAGACTCTTTTTTTTTTAAAAGATTTTATTTATTTATTTGACAGAGAGTGATCACAAGTAGGCAGAGAAGCAGGCAGAGAGAGGGGGGGAAGCAGGCTCCCCGCCGGGCAGAGAGCCCGACGCGGGCCTCAATCCCAGGACCCTGAGACCATGACCCGAGCCGAAGGCAGAGGCGTAACCCACTGAGCCACCCAGGTGCCCCTCAGGCAAGACTTTTAAGAAGACAAGCTCAAGGTGGTGACAAAGAATTTATACCTCTTTAAAGGCCTATATTTAAATTGCCCCAAGTCATCAAGCCTATTTAAAAAAAAAAAAAGATGAGGGAGTCCTGAAGAGCCCAGAAACAAAGTCACTGGGCCTTTACTTACATGTATGTTTGTCTCAAATTCAGAGGTGACATGTGAATAGACCGCAAGAGCAGGGAGTGACACCAGGATGGCCCCAATGAAATGGCGTGGGAGCCAGCCAGCTATCCACTCCAGCAGGCGCTTTGTACAAGCCATCACGTCCTCCAGGAAAAACACCATCCTGGGATGAGGAGGGAGAAAGGAGAAATGGGGTGTCTGTGGACAGGTCAGCCTGCTGGGGAAGTTGAAGGCGGGAAACCCACCAACTCTCACCTGTGTGGCCGCCGGGTGTGTGGGGGCCGGTGGAGCCCCCCACCCCACTTTAGGTTGGCAGCAAGTAAGTGGGACTCGCTCGCCTCATCATACCTTACTTTAAGGTCATCTGCTGCATACTGACAACACGTGTTTATACAAAGCCAAGCATGAGCTTCTGCGGGTCTCAAAGTAGGTGTGAGAACTGGGCACGCAAATGTTACCAGGCCCCCTCAGAGGCCACTACTTGCTGTCACAGGCTGCTGAGGCCCTGTGGAGGCATCTGGGAATCTGGCAGGGCCTTTGGTTGTCACAGGGACTGAGGGGTGTGGCCAGTTCCTGTGGGCAGGAGCCAGGGATGGAGGGGGGGGTGCGCACCGAGACACACAGGACTGCCACATGCCCTCTAGACACCCACAGATGAGCGAGCCCTGCTGACAATGACCTCAGCCCAGAGTCTCGTTTTGTCTCGGTGCTGCTAACAGACGCTGATCTTCCAGGAGTGAACCACTATGCGAAGTGCCCTTTGCTTTGGGGCCTCAGCAAGCCTCAGCAAGGCTCACTCAGCATTTCAGAAATCGTGCCACAGGCGGCAACCCAGGGCTTCTGCCACCAAGCCCACACACCGCAAGTGGTCCTCATCTGAAGCCGTCTCATTTGTGCAACCGTGCGCATGAGGACAAAGCTGACGACTCTGTTGTGACTTCCCCAGTAGTGGTGTCCTGGCAAAAATGAGGTGAAGCACTACAGATTTTATTTTAAATTGCTCTCTTGCTCTCTCTCCTTCACATTGGGAGTGACAGCATTTCATCGACTCCTTCTGAAATCGTGTGCGTAAGTAGACTATATTTCAGGATCGTCATGTGGCTATCACAAAATAATTATCATAAAGAAGGGGGGAAGAAGTGCGTGGGGCTGAGAAGCGCTGTTCAGGAGGAAGAACAGTGTGGCTAAGTGAGGGGCCCTGAGGTCAGCAGGGGCCAGTAACTGGATGCCAGCAGCAGGAGATGGAAGAAGGGGTACCGTGGTTCAGCTGGGCAGAGACCCAGGCACACAGAACCTCTCTGAAGCCAGGCCCCCAGGCAGGGAGAGAAGGGATAGGCGCACTGTCCCCACCTCTGGAAGTGACAAGAGCTGCTGCTGAGCTTCAACGGCACAAGTTCCCCTCAAGGGTGGTCGCCACACACCCAGGTGCCTGCACCTTCTGTCCTCGACACCCGCAGTGCAGCGACCACTGGCTACAAATGCATGATCACCAGGGGAAACCGCGGATCTCAGCCATTTTCCACATGGAACCAGGCCCTGTCTGACCCTTTCAGGGCCTGGATGGTTCTGGCCTCCTGACACTTAGCGGATAATGGAATCCTGGGAATACTTCCAAGAATAACCACAAATATGCTCAAAGGCAGAATACATAAGCCCCATGAGAAGACAGAGGAACCCAAGTTGCAACAGGGAGAAGGCAGGACTGGGAGGCCCCCACAAAGGTCTCCAGGGCGGCAGAGCTCTGAGGATGAGACCCACTGTTCTCACACCTGCCAGGGCTCGGCACAAAATGAGGGAAGTGAAGGGATGGGCTGCGAGTCAAGATGCACGAAGGCCTCTGGAGGAGGGGCAGCTGCAGAACCAGCTCCCCAGGGCGCCCGCGTACTCTGCACCATCAATTCCTGTTGACCTGGGATCCTACATATGCCCTCCTCGTGGTGACAGGGAGCTCTGTTCCCAGCCCCTCCCAGGCTTTGATGATTTGGGCGAAGTGTACTTTTAGAGTCACACCAGCAGTCACTCAGGAGCAGCTGCCACCTCCTTTGGAAGGCGATGGCTGAGCACGTGGGCGTGACATGGTGGCACACACCTGGGTGCGTGTCTCCGTGGCCTGGAGCGCTCTGCAGTCTCCAGGCTGGGGTTAGCCCAGACTCTGTAGAAGTGGGTCCAATGGAACAGGGAACAGTGGTGTAAAGGGCTTTTGAAAAAGGTATGGAGACAATGCTAGACTCTGAGAGAGCCGAAGTCTTATCTAGCTGTAGGCCCTGTGTCAGACGGAAACCTGGACCCAGAGCAGGGAGAGTGGGCACGAGGAGACTCATTGCCCAGGGGTGCCGGGTTTTCTTTGGGGTGATAGAAATGTTCTAAAATTACATGGTGGTGTCTGCACAACTCTGTAGGTTTACTAGGAATCACTGAACTGTACACTTACAAGAGTGTATTTCCTGTATGTGAATTATATCACAATAAGGCTGATTTTAAAAAGGAAAAGACAAACTAGGGGCCTGAAGATGCCATGGTTTGGATTCCCCAGAAGCAGAGCTGATTTGAGAGTGGGTCCCGGGCAGCTCAGCAAGGGTTGTAGAGCCGAGACTCGAGGTGCAGACCCACGGGGAAGGCTGTGTTACAAGGAGACCTATGCTGTACACGCAGCTCAATCCTGGTAGGAAATTTGGGTAAACAGTGAGGACACACCCTGCAGTTATCTCAACCTGGAGGAGGCACGGGGTCAAGTGTGAAGCCCTTGGCGACCAGAAAAGACCCTCTGCAAAGAGCCACAGGAGTGGGAGCAGGGGTGGGGGAACGAGGGGAGGGCAATCCAGCCCATATAGTTCAAAGTGGGGGGGGGGGCTGGCGTTCAGAAGCCACAGGGCAGACCGGGGCTGTTGTTTCCTATTCTGGGGTGTTAGGGAAGGGAGGCAGAAACTCGAGGTCAGTGCCCTTCTCCCCGTTTCTGTTTCACCTCCAACTTCCGGAGGCAATGTTGAGATGGACAGGGCTGGACAGAGGAGGTGATCATGGTGCCCACGAGGCAGCCGGGGGTTGGGGGTTGTGCATCCGAATGGAGAATCTTGTACATTCACACTTAGTCAGAAGTACTCAGAGCAGCTGTGAGCTTCCCTGGGCGCTGGGCTGAGTGGATCGTGACGGCCTACCTTCCCTGAGGGGTCCCCATTGTCTAGCCAGACCTTCTGTCCACTTCTAAATGGGTTGCTGGTCTATTACTGAGCTTATATTCTAGGTATCAGACCTCACCACAGACAGGGAGAAAGCAGGACTGGGAGGCCCTCTGCACGTTCCTCTCCCGTCCTGCAGGCTCCCTCTCACTCTGGTGTGAGAAGGGACAGGTGCTCTTCGGAAGGGAGAAGCTTTACATTTTCATGAGGTCCAACTTATCTCTTCTTTCTCTGGCTACTCATGCTTTTCAGTCATAGCTAAGAAACCACTGCCTGACCCAAGCTCGTGGAGACGGACACCTACAATCCTTCTGAGGGTTTCAAGTCTTGCTTGCACATCTGGAAGGGGCACCTGCTGACCCATCATGGGCTCCCCGTATGCTTCCATTCTGTTTCTCTTCCCTTTCTCACCCCCTCTCTTCCCATTTGTTCTTTTTTAAGTCTCTGAGGGGGTAGATCCTGGGACTGGTTGGCAGCTGAGGGGCTGCAAAGGACACTGACCCTGTGGCAAAGAAGGTGCCCACCTGTGCGGAGGGCCAGGGTCTGTGAGAGAGGACGCTGAGCAGCAGAGCTGGGGGAGGGAAGGAAAGAGGACCCGGTCACCTGAAATGAGCTTTCGGAGGCTTCTGGTGTGGGGAGGCGGGAGGAGCTGCCGCCAGACTGCGCAGCCATTAACTGTGGAGCCAGCAGAGGGAGCTAAAGGCTGAAATCTGGAACAGAGCTGAGCAGGTGGGCCCTTCCTTACCTGATGGAGACCACGAGGGACAGCACCTCCAGCAGCAGGGCGGCGCCAAAGACTGCCAGGGCGGCAGGTGGGGGAGACGTGGAGGCAGCCCCGTACTTCAGAAAGCAGGTGATGGAGAGAATCAGAAACACTGTTGTCGACAGAAACACATCCAGCAGGGAGCTGAAGGTGGCACTGGCAAAAGTCTTCACGGGAGAATTCTTTATAACCTGTTTGGGAAAGGAGGGGTGGTGGGAGGCATGAGCGGAAGCTCCAAGAGGTGGCCATGGAGTAGGATTTTGATGGAAAACACAGCAAACATTTGTGGAGCACTTGCCCACCCTGGACCAAGCACAGGTGGTAAGGGCTTGAGGTGGGCCATCTCTCCTATTCCATTTAACAACGAGGAAACAAGGCACAGAGCAGTTAAGAAATGCACAAGGTCGCACAGCAAGCTATTATAAACCAGTGAGTTCTCAAACGGATTATATCCTGGGCCTGAAAGCTAGGTTATGGAATCTGCATCTGTAAAAGCCACTGCACAAAAGCCATTTTCTGGAAGCTTCCAGTGAATGGTTGAGTCCCAGGTTCAGGGTGTGTGACAGCTGGCTTCATGGCAGAAGTAACAGGCAGGCACCAAAGCAACAGCAGATGAAACATGGGTATGCCAATGGATAGTAAGAGATGCTCCTGCCTTCACTCAAGAGCCTGCTCTGGGCCTGGCTCTGCGTGGGGTGCTGGAGGCAGACATGAAACATCGCCCTCGGGAGGCTCAGAGCCTAACAGGGGACGGACAGGGTCTGGAATGTCAGGGTGGTATGGTAAATGTAACAAAGAGCCATGCACGTGGTGTTAGGGAGTCACCGGGAAGGAGGGACAAAATGAGGACAGCATGGAGCAAAGGAGCCTGGAAATGACATGCCAGTGACGTCAGACAAAGGGGCACTGAAAGATCGGGGGTCTTCTCCCTGTGTGGATTTGGGGTTTACAGATTATGGGAAATCAGTATTAGCCTTCATTTTCCTATCATTCGAGGAGGGAAACAAGGCTGCCAAAGCACAAAGCTGACTGTGAACTACCGATGCAAAGAGCAGATTTCTTCTCTAGATGTAGAAGGGGAAACACACCTCTTCTTGATAGCTGGTCCTGTAGGATCGCTCTAGCTCCTGATCCAAGAAGTTCAAGCTGAACTGATTGATGGGTGGCTTGAAAAAATAATCTTTCATCAGGCTAGGAGAAACAAAACATGCAGGTGATCAGCGCAGCGCAGGCACTGAGCTCTATCTGCAGACTCCAGTCAGCCTCCCAGACACCACTCCCGAAGCACGTCACACAGCCCACGTCTGGGAGTCACTACGTAAAGATACTGCTTGACCCTCCTTGAGAACATACGTCTGGAAAGTGCTTTGTGTTTTCAGAATACACGTTATGTTTCCTCTTCACTAAAGCAGGACCGTTTGCAGTCATTACAGCACACGTCATGAGCACCGTGCTTCTGGAGACATCTTCCAGTGTGGGGAAGCAGGCAGCTCTGCCGTGCTAGGAAACCACCACTCTGAAACACCAGACATCCGTGTGCCAAGGACTTAGGCTGATTCCAAGGCTTCCGATGGAAACCTGACTCAGAGCCACTGTCTACTCATTCAGAGCACTGACAGTAATGACCGCCATCAGAGCTGACAGGTCGTTATCACAAAACTGTTTAGAGTCACCGTAACTGGAGTGCTATTGTCACATATGCAGACTGCGTGCGAAACCTGAAAAATAACACTCAACGATTTTAATAGCAGAGACATCAAACCTGCTTTACGTGACTCTTTCATTCTCTTATGGTTGCAAATAGTAATATCTTTTTTATACGGCAGGAAATTTAAGAGAGTGTTAACATGATTTCAGAAGGAAATACAGCCATGGAGTGTAGTCTCTCTCCCTCACACAAGAATGCCTGTAATTACATCAGGTAAAATAGATCAAGTCACTCCCCTGTGCCTGACACACAGGGTCCCTGCAGCCCAGTGGACTCTCTGTGACAAGTGTGCCATACCTCACTATGCTCTCAGACTCGGAAGAGAGAAAATTCCATCCCTGAAGGCAGATCCCCATCTTCCCTTCCACCCAGCAAGTGTGGACAGAGGGAAAACCAGCACAGCAGCCGTACAGAGGACATGCAATGGCCACATGTAGCTAGACACCATGCTGTTCTTCTGAAATTAATATTGACAAGTTCCTTTTCTGGGCACAGAGAATAGCTCCTTTTGGGCCTGTCCTCTCTGAGATAATAATAGTAAACTCTGGGAAAGATGTAAAAATGACTCGTAGAAGGTACTGGAGACTGACCAAAGGAGGTAGGAAATGGAAGAGTCACTCCTGGAAGAAGGGAACAGCACCAGCTTAATTTCCCATGTTTTACTGTTTTTCTTTTTTGCTTGAAGATAGCCATTAGTCAGCATCACGTGCAGGACAGCTAAAACTCAGATGGAAAAGCCACAATCTCCCTGGCTTGGAAAATCAGAAAATAATGTTTGGGGTGTCCACAGTTGGAAAATGAGGTTGAAAATCCCAGAAAAAGAAAAAAAAAGAGAGGGGGGTATCCCCAAATTCATCATATGAGCTCTGCTCGAATCTCTGGCTGACCCCTCAAATCTGCATGAGCACGGCAGACTCCAAGAAGCCTAATTAAGGCTTAAAAAAGAGTAGCAGCTGCCTATACCAGGGGAGACAAAGTCTGCTGTGGGAGTTTAGATAAGTTAACTGCATGTTAAAACAAACAAACAAACAAACAAAGAAACAAAATATTGAGACTCTTCAGAGCAACAGAACAGAATCCAGAGTTTCTAAGTACCACACAAGCCAAATTTACACAACACACGAAGAAACAGGAAAATATGATCCAACTCAACAGAAGGGCAATCAGTGGAGACAATCTGAGATCGAAGAGGGTGGTATTAGAGGTCAGGGTCACAATGGACGCCAAGGTAACACAAGTGAAAACTACAGCATAAGGGGTGGGAAGTGAGTAATGGTTCTAACACAGGTACAAGATGTCTACATTTCAAGTAAAATGATACAGGGTTGCCTGGCCAGCTCAGTCAGAAGAGCATATGAATTTTGACCTCGGGATCACGAGTTCAGGACCCACGTTGGGTGTAAAGATTACTTACATAAACAAATAAGTAAGCTGAAAAAAAAAGTGAAATGATTCAATGTTAACCATAGGAAGACTATAAAAAATTCAAGGATGCCTATCTGTAAGTCCTGGAGCAACCACCAAAAAAAAAAAAAAAAAGGAAAGGAAAAAGAAAAAAATCATAATAATGCAAAGAAGTATGGCTAAAAAGTCAGAAAATATATACAAATGGAATTAAATGGCAGAGACTTTTAGAATGATTTAAAAAGCAGACTCATAAGAGATACACTTCAAATATAAGGATACAGGTTGAAATTTTTTTTAAACAGAAATTGATATACCAAGCAAAGAGTAAGAATAAGAAGGCTATAGTTACTATATTAGTATCAGATAAAGTGGTTTTTACAACAGAGTATTACCAGGGATAATGAGGGACACTTCAAAATGACAAAAGGACCAATTCACCAAGAATTTATGACACTCATAAATGTGTATGTACCTAAAAAAAAAAAAAGCATGAAAATACTTGAAACAAAAACTGTCAGGACTAAAAGGAGACAGAAAAATCCACAATTACAGTGAAAAATTTCTAAATCCCTCTCTTAATACTGATAGAGCAATAGATGAAAAGTAAAAAGACAGATGATCTAATGCTGCCAACCGCCTGGACCTAACTCTGTCTATGGATCGCAACAACCTACAAATGCATGTGATTTGTTCATGAAAACAGACACATGTGAGACCACAAAAAAAGTATCAATGAGTGTAAAAGGGCTGAAGTCATACAGAGTATGTCTTTGGCTACAATGACATTAAATCAGACACTAACAACACACATTTCCAAATATCATTCTTCACTAAAAGGAACCAAGGCTCTTTGGACAAATGGCTGATTCTGACTAGGGTTAGGGAAGATCTAAGACGAGCCTGGAACATCCTGTTGTGCTGGAAGAGGGAGCGAGAAACTGAAAAACAATTGGTGGAGGCGCTCCTGGGTGGCTCAGTCAGTGAAGAGTCCTACTCTTGGTTATGGCTCAGGTTGTGATCTCAGGGTCCTGAGATCGAGCCTTGTGTCAGGCTCCCTGCTCGGCAGAGAGTCTGCTTGAGATTCTCGCTCTCCCTGGGCTCCTCCCATGCCCTCTCTAAAATAAATTAAAATTTTTTAAAATGATGGAGCCGTGTCAAAGTGCAGTTGGTGCTGAAGTAGGAGAATTGACATTCTGAACCATCACAGTAAAGGCTGTTTTAAGCAAGAACCACGATGGAGAGGAAATCTAGGGAAGTATGCTGAGGAATGAATGTGCATGCATGATCTTAAAGTACTGCTTACTGGTCACAAGGAGAAAATAACCACAGACTGGAGAGGTCAACACTTGTTTGGTTGCTCAAAATTACTATCACTGATGGAAGACAAATGGGCACCATTTGCCTCTGGATGGGATGCCTGAGAGGGATACATCATTTCTGTGGCCAAAATTTCTGGCCAAACTGGCATATGAACTGAAGATTAGGTCAAATATGCATCCATGTTGGATTTCCTGAATTTGGTGACCATGATTATGTAAAATAACATCTTTGTAATTTAGGAAATTTAGTATTTAGGGGCAAAAGGAATGATATATCTAACTTAGCATCAAATGGCCCAGGGAAAACAACAACAACATAAATTTCATAGAGAGAGAGAGAGAATAAAACAGAGTAAAATATTAGAAGTCAGTAAATCAGGCAAAGGGTAGAATGAGAATTCTTTGTATTAGTCATGTAACTTTTCTGTAAGTTTCAAATTATTTCAAAATAAAGTAAAATATTAACAATAGAAAGGCAAACATATGGGGATAAGGTGACTCAGAAAAAGGGAGACTCCTACTTGCAAATCTTTACTTTCATTGGTCATGGTTGACTCTTACCTGTCTTCTTTGATAACATCAACAAAATGGGCATCTGTTTTCTCCCGGATGTTCTTGAATCTCAGCGGAAGGAGAGCTGACTGGTCCAAGCTCACTCCTGCCCACCTTCCCTTTTCCTGTAAGATCTCACACAGGGAGGTCTGACTGTTGGTGAGTTTCTCCTCTTGGGGAGGGCTCAGAAGTCCATTCTGAGTTTTGGAATTCGGTGCTCCAGGAGCCTGCCTCAAGACAAGGGTTGCGGGGGCAGACACAGAGGCTGCAGTGTGAGCATGCAACAGTGCCACTCCAGCCCCACCTCCGCCATGCGGGGGCCCCACTGCACACCTGACCAGCACCTTCACATCTCTGTTCTAACCTGACACTCAACCTCTCTACCCATCTGCTTCTCCCCATCCCCCTGTCCCATCAGACTGCACCTCGGGGGTTGAGGCAGCCTGGAAGGTGTGACATCATGGGAAGAGCTAGTGAAGAGGTGGAGAGAAGGTCAGAGAAGAGCTGAGGCTCTTGGAGCTTTGCTAACCACAGAATCAGCATTATAGAGGGCCATGGGCTAAGGTTTAGGGGATTAGGGTGGTAGATGTGGTATGGAGATCCATCCAGAGGAAGGTGGCAGGTGACATAATGGTGGAGGATAACAGACAAAGGCCTTCCTTTGTCTGTTCTTAGAGGGGCTCTCAGATCTGGTCTCTGTCCTGCTTTTTAGTGCAGCCCTAGGTCTGTCTCCAGATGAGACTTCCCTGGCAGTGTCCTCACTACTGGCCCTGACCCCAAGCCTCTCTCCACACTGCACCTTTGCGCCTGCTGAGCCCCCTCTTCTCTCTGCACGTCTTCTACTGTGTGTTCCGGCCCCAGAGATTGTCCCTAGCTATGGCAGTCCACGTGGCTTTAAGCTCTTCCTGCCTAAGAAGTGAGCCCCATGCAGCTGGGCACGTGTTATTCTGCTTCACAAGGGTTAGACCTGACTCTCCATCCTCATCTTTACTGCTCTATTCAAAACCGTCAGGATGAGAAGGTGTGGAACAGTATCACCTACAAGGGGTTATTCTGAGAATCGAGAAGCTGACAAGACAGGAAGGTCACCTCTGATGGAGGCACCAGGAAAGGAACCGACAGGAATAGCCAAGAGCTTACCTTGGTGCTGTTTTTATGCTCCTCTTGACAGCCGTTCTGGACCGCTCCTCCTTCTGCACTCACTTCCAATTTGGGGGCAAATGTGATTCCACAGGAAGGACAAGTCTACAAGAAAAACATACACCATAGGAACACAGCCAGAAAGCTCCATGGCCACAACCCGTAATTCAAACCTATTGTTGCAACTGGCTGTCACGCTGAAAGGTAACCAAGGGGAAGGCTTTCTGAGCCACTGGAGCAGAGTTAAAACACACTGGTGAAGTGAAAACAGAAACACGTCCACACGAAGACTGGCACATGAGTAGTCAGAGCAGTGCCATCTGTAACAGCCAAAAAGCAGAAGCAACTCGAATGTCCATTAATGAATGAATGGATCAACAATGTGGTCTGTCCACAGAATGGAATATTCAGCCATCGAAGGGAACAAAACAGGGGCGCCTGGGTGGCTTAGTAGGTTAAAGCCTCTGTCTTCGGCTCAGGTCATGATCCCAGGGTCCTGGGATCGAGCCCCGCATCGGGCTCTCTGCTCAGCAGGGAGCCTGCCTCCCCGCCCCCTCTGTCTACTTGTGATCTCCGTCTGTCAAATAAATAAAATCTAAATATATATATATATATATATATATATATATATATATAATTTTTTTTAAAAAAGGAACAAAACAGTGACACGTGCTCCATCATGGACAAACCCTGCAAATGTCGTCAGGTGACAGAAGCTGAACACAAGGGGCCACATGTTACATGATTCTGTCTGTAGGAAGTGTCCAGAAAAGGCAAACTCATAGACGTGGTAAGGTGATTAGTGCGTGCCAGGAGCGAGGGGGCGAAGGGAATGGGGAGTGACCTAATGGGTGTGGAGTTCCTTCTCGGAGGGGTGAGGAAAATGTTCCCAAACTGGCTGTGGTGATGGTTGTATGATCTTGCAAATATACTAAAAACCACCAAATGGCACACTTTAGAAGGGTCAATTTTATGGTAACATGAATTATATCTCAATAAAGCTGCTACTAAGCCAAGCAACCAGCTGCTAGCCTGCACGAGGTTCTTGAGCTCTGTGTGGTGGTGAGCTGCTCATGTAAACCAGGCTGGGAAGTCAGAGGTCACGCTTACAGACCTAAGAGTTCTCAGAAGCCTGAGCAATTAACTGACCTAGAAGAGAGAAGGTGAGGCTCACTACTGTCAGGAGAGCAGAAAGGGCCAGGCTTTGCTCCTCACAACCAGGGTGTGGAGCTGCCCCGTTCAAACCACTCACCTCCAGTCTCTCACCAATAAAACCGCGGTGGGGACACGGCTCTTGCAGATGTGCGGTAAGAACTAAGTGAAGCTGTGTGTAGCTACTCTAGCCTTGCTCCTGGTGCTCCGGGCCCCCTCAGTCAATCCACTCCTACGATCGGTGGGACCCAGTCAACTGGCTGCCACCACCGAGACAGCAGCTGAGAGCTCCCAGTGGGGATGACGAACAGAAGCAGGACAGAGTTAAGGGACTCTGGCAATTCCTAGCATGACAAGCTCAGTTACACACTGGGATACGTTACAGGAGGCTAGACACTATTTTAGAAATTCAAAATAAGTATCACTTTGTACCCACAGGCAAGGATATGAGCTCCATCACATCCCAAGTTAGATTTCAGGCCTCTATTGTATTAAATAAAAGAAATGCTCTACAGAGTTGTGTCATCTGGGAATCTGACGCAATGCGCAAGTTTCAACATTCGTATTCATTCAAAAAATGAAAATACGTGCACCAAAGCAGCAGGCCAAGTCATTAACTAACTACCCAAGCAAACAGCAGTACCAAGGTAAAATATGCCTATAGCTCTTTATTTTTATTTTTTTAAAACATTTTATTTATTTGCTTGACAGAAATCACAAGTAGGCAGAGAGGCAGGCAGAGAGAGAGTGGGAAGCAGTCTCCCCGCCGAGCGGAGAGCCCGATGTGGGCCTTGATCCTAGGACCCTGGGATCATGACCCGAGCCGAAAGCAGAGGCTTTAACCCACTGAACCACCCAGGCGCCCCTGCCTATAGCTCTTTAAACACTGACAGTATTAACAGGGGCAGAGTGTTCTAATTGTCAGTAGTATAATATATAAATCTATTTTAATGCACCCTGGTAATGACTGAGTTAAACTTCAAATCATGTTGCTAATGGGGCCACTGATCTTCTCAAATGAAAAAACAAAATCCAAACAAAATCCAACACCATGCCCCTGGAAGGGCCCTCCCAGCCCCCTCTAGAAGGGTGATGTCACCGTGCTTCAGTGATGAGCCCAGAAGACTCCTGAGGGCACTCCTGAGCGGGGGTGGGAGTGAATGGCTCTGGTGGTGACAGTGGTGGCAGGTTGCTCCTGGAGCACAATACCAGCCCTTGCGAGGGCCATCTGGCAGCCCAAGGGGAGTGGGGGCACAATGTGGTGCCCGGGACAGTCTCAGACACTCTAATCTGGGTCATACCCTTAGGGTCTGGGGCTTTCCCCAGTCTTGGACAGACATGACACAATAGCATGAGGTATTTCTCTGGCCACTTTTCACACTCAAAGACTAAAGAAATAGTGTGAAGACACTAGTTCTAGTTAGTTCCTGGAGGCTGCTCCAGTGATGACTGGTAGTGGAGCACAGGGATCGGAGCGCTGGCGTTGAGATCCAACTGTCATGGACCAAATCCAGGATCAAACGCTGACTAGGGTAGGGGGAGCTCCAAGCCTCGGTTTCTCCTTTCCACAATAGGACTGTGTCTCCCACAGCTGACGTCATGCAAGAGGGAGCTAGGATGAGGACGCCACATCCTGGCCCCGTGGGAGGACTGCGGCTGACGGGATGTCCGGCAGTGGGCGGGAAAAGCTGCACAAACCGGAGGCACAGGTATTTCCCATCCCGGACTCTGCCTGAGGTGCTAGTCAGTATTCAACACATGTTGGTCCTTAACAGTCAGACCTCTGGCTATGAAGACAGCACATCCATCCTTTCATGTCCTTATCAGCAACAGTATGACCATCCTTGGTATCTCTTGGCCTCAGTTTGTCCTAAGTATTTTTCTCTCCTCAAGCACACCATATGTACTTTAGAAACAGACCATCTGGGGGCATCTGGGTGGCTCAGTGGGTTAAGCCGCTGCCTTCCGCTCAGGTCATGATCTCAGGGTCCTCGGATCGAGTCCCGCATCGGGCTCTCTGCTCAGCAGGGAGCCTGCTTCCCTCTCTCTCTCTCTCTGCCTGCCTCTCTGCCTACTTGTGATCTCTCTCTGTCAAATAAATAAAATCTTAAAAAAAAAAAAAGAAAAAAGAAACAGACCGTCTGCTTCTTAGGAACTCCCCATAGCACGCTGGCTTTACACAGAAGATGTTTTATGCACTTAGAGCCACAAATAGGCAACAGAGACTAGCAAACCTACTGGACAGCAGAGGGCACACACCGTCTGTGAAAGATTTCCCTGCACATGCACCAAAGGCACTCAACTTCGGAATGGTGCCCTCTCTCTGGAAGCTGACCTCGAAGGGGCTGGAAGGCCCATGAGACCGAGAGTGTCTGTGGGGACTGGGCTGATCTCCAGGAGGCTATGGCTATGGTCTTCATGACTGGGCAACCCAAGTCCATGTCCCTTTGACACAGAGGCTAGGCGGCCTGTACCTGGCCATGATACAGTGTTCTAATACAGAGGTAAGGTCTGGTAGACTGTCCACAAAAGAACCTCAGGAAACAAAGGCACAGATGTAATGTTCATAAATGGTCTCAAAGACTGTCCTCAGGGAGGTTCAGGCGATTGTCAGAGTCACATGGGAAGCAGCAGAGAGCAGGCCCTGTGGCTGGGACTCCCCATGGCCTGAACAGTGCTCACTACTCCCTCTGCACCCACAACAACTTCTTCCAGGGAGTGAGGACACCAGGGGCAGCGGGGAAAACCAGCTGTGGACTCCAGGCCCCCCTGTAGCAAAGCAGCCCTAGGAACTTAGAGCACACGGACCCAGATGATCATTTCATTGTGCTTTGAAAATATGGCTTTTTGTCCTCCTATTTCTTCCTCATCTACTTTGCTTTTGGGAGGAAATTTCATTGATTGAATCTTTATAACAAATGAAACAAAAAATCTTAGAGAAGACCACCTGCCCTGATGGAGACATCCTCACATCTCGACATTCCCTTCTGACGTGCGGTGAACGTCCCTTCTGCACCAGAAAGGTCCCATTAGGCAAAAGAGGGTGGGTCTCTTACCCTTTTCCACTACCCACAAAAACTTGAACTGTTTTTTAGCTTCATTTTAATCTGAGTTAAAATATGTCAAAAACTAGTTTTTGCCAAGCACACAGATTCCTCCATGAAATGTTTCCTCACCCATGAAACATGACTCTCCTCCTGCTGAGAAGCCCTCACCCAAAAGAGCATTTTGGACTTTTGGTAACTATCTGGGGGGTACCTTACCATCTTGGGAGGCACCCCCGATGCATCAGATAAAATCACTCGTACAATGGTAACATCTGCTGTGATGGAAAAGCACCTGTGTGCTGAGTGCACACGTGTGAACACGAATCCATGCAGCGTCCGTGCTCTCGTGTGCCCGATCTCAATTAATCCTCATAACACACCATAAGGCCGTGCAGAGGACACAAAGGTTCATTATCAGTTGGAGTCGGCCTGCAGGCTCTTGGTCCCTGACCACTGTGCAGCCTCTCTCTGGCCTCCCTTCCTAACAGAGAGAACCCAGGAATAATCCTGGCACTATGACCTCCTGGGCCTCGATCCCCTGAAGCAGTTATGACCAAGCAGTTATGACCACCTCCTGGTGCTTCTAAGTGGCACTACTGGCACATTGGCACCAAGGGAAGCTTTATTAAGACGAGCTAAGGTCCCCAAAACAGAGTACTCCGACGGGCCAAGGAGTGTGCTAGTTGCTGTCTGGGAAACCCGAGATCCCTTGGAGAACACCCAAGAGCAAACTCTGCTCTTTCCCAGATGATCTCTGCTCCTTCCCCCAGTGCAGATGTGGGCTTTGGAGGGGAGATGGGAACTATTTCTCTAACACACATTTCTCTATCACATTTGCATTTGCTTTTAACACATTTCAATACACACATGCTACATCCCGTTTGGAATAAATGGCATAGAGCTATAAAATGGGTTTTTCTTCAAGGCTATTGCTCTTCACAAGATAAATCATTTCTAGGCCAACAGCTGTCCTTTTTCATAACTGTCAAGGAAGAGAGGAGGGAAACCTCTTTTCTGAGAAATGAAGAGGAAATATCAGAAAAGCACTGGCTCTGCCTGTTTAGTCTGCTGAACATGACTATTCGGTAAACTATCCTAGAACCAAGAGAAGCAACCCTTGCTCCCAAACTCAGAACTCGGGCTGAATGTGGCAGACAGGAACGTGCAACAGTAACAGGACAGACGTGCTGAGGCCCACCAGAGGCTCTCAGCTCTCTGCCTGCAGCCCTCATAAGCACCCATGAAGCAGACCCTATGATTTGCTCCTGTCCACACAGAGGAAACAGAGGCAGAGAAGACAAAGGACTTGCCCAGAGTCTCCCAGTCAGAGAGTGACAGAGGGGACCTTGAGCCTAGACAGCAGCACCCTGGACCCCATCCGTGCATGTGACATCTCCAAAGGAACAGGAGCTGCCTGCACGGCGGGGCCTCAGTCAGGCTGGCTTCTGCTGCCGGGGGCAGGGCGTGGTGGCGGCAGTGTGACACTGTTTAAGCCAGTGAGTAGATGATCTCTGCAACCAAAACACTAGAGAAAAAGAGAAGCAGAAATTGTTACAGAAAAGGAAAGGTATCCCAGAAGCTTTTTAGGAATAGAAAGTGCACAGTCTGAGACTACGGGAGGCAAAACAAAGACAACAACAAAAACCTGTAAAAATCAGACCCAGGATCTCAGAGTCACAGAGTGTGGAGTCTCAAAACCCTGCTCACACTCCCAAGCCCTAAACGACCACCAAGTCTAATAACTGAGGCTGAGGAGGTGTACAGATCATTCCTATGCTGTGGAAATATTCCATCAGGAAGTCAAAGTAAGAAAATATTTGGCATTTTGGGAAATTTCATTTTCGTGTAATACTTCACTCCCTGATGATACCAGTGAAATGATGCTGGACATATCTTCTCATGTTAATTCATATGTGAGAGATAATAGAAATACAACCGAAGGGCGCCTGGGTGGCTCAGTTGGTTAAGCGACTGCCTTCAGCCTCAGGTCATGATCCCAGAGTCCTGGGATCGAGTCCCGCATCAGGCTCCCTGCTCCATGGGGAGTCTGCTTCTCCCTCTGACCTTCTCCTCTCTCATGCTCTCTCTCACTGTCTCTTTCTCAAATAAATAAAGAAAATCTTAAAAACAAAAGAAAGAAATACAATCGATGTTATACATACACTTACAGTTAGATTATATAGTATGATTAAAATAATAAATACAGGGACACTTGGGTGGCTCAGTTGGTTAAACGGCTGCTTACGACTCAGGTCATGATCCCAGTGTCCTGGGATCGAGTCCCACATCGGGCTCCTTGCTCAGCAGGGAGTCTGCTTCTCCCTCTGCCTCTGTCTGCCTGTGCTTGCTCTCTCTGACAAATAAATAAAATCTTAAAAAAAAAAAATAAATACATTAAAATAGTTAATACATATATATTAGACATTTAAATTGTGAAAGAGCTTAGACTTAATGGAGATCGGGAAAGACAGTTCAGGGAGCTGGCACGTGTCCTTCTCTGGTGTTCTGGAACGTTACTGTCTCTCGGCAACCACAGCATGGTTATGGAGACTATGGCACAAGTGCTTGCCAATACTACTATCTAGGCTACTAACTATACTCAGCTTTCCCAGCTTTTCCCCGAATCGCCTTTTTCTGTACCAGCATCCCAGCTGCATTTAGCATCTCCTTGTCTCCTCCAGCCTATGGCAGGTCCCCGGTCTTTCCATGTCTTCGATGACAGTGTGTTGGTCAGGCATCATGGGTTTTGTAGACTGGTCTCGGATCTGCACTCCTCTGATGCTTTCTCATGAGTTGGATGAGGTTCAGGATTCAGGAGAAGGACCCCACAGAGCTGAGGGGCCCTTATCAGCACATCACATGGGGGGGATGGGGGCATGTACGCGACACTGCGAGTCTCATTCGTTGTGATGCCGGCCTCATCATTCAGTGAGGCAGGGCCTGCCGGGTTTTCCACTGTGGATTTACTGTTCTTCTCTTCGTTATCAGCAAACATGGGGGGGGGGGGATGCTCGGAGGCTGTGCAAATATCCTGTTTCTCCTTAAACTCTTACCCACTAATTTTAGAACTCACGGAGGGCCCCTGCCAGCAGCAAATACGACTGTGGTGTTCTAGTGTTGGTTCTCTCTCTCCCTCACTCCTTCTGCCTCCATCAGCTGCAACTCTTCTGTAAGGTGCTGACTGCCATGGGACAGACTTTCTCCTAGCTGAAGCAAACACACATGACTGGACATATAGATAAAACCTGAAAGTGTTTTTTTAAGAACTTACTTTATGTTCACATTTCAGAGCCAGCAATCAGACTACTATTTATCTTATAACAGCTTTATCAAGATAGAATTCACATACCACGTAATTAACCCACCTAGAGAGTATATAATTCCGTGGCTTTTAGTGTGTTCACAGAATTATGCAACCATCACCACTACCAATTCGACCACCATTTAGAAGAGATACTTATTTAGTGTCTAAACTACAGATAGATAGATAGTTTACTACTTTTTCCATTTCTGAAATGAACTGAGAGGCCAGCTGTCTCCTCACACTGAGCCCACGGAGCCTACTCCTAACAATTTACATACAAATAACAAGGAGATAAGTGACCATTTACTCAGTCATTAAAAAAGTCATAGGGACTGCCACAGAAGGATGGTCCTGGAGCTACTGACCTCAAAGGGAAAGTATTACCCTTTTGAAACAGAACAGATCCTCCCTGAATTGCCCCCATGTGGACGAATTCACATCATTAGCCTCATTACTAACTGTAAACATGTAGAAATGCCCTATGAGCGCGCAGCCCCAGGGTTCTGAATAACAGATTAGGGTTAAATTCACAAAGAGTAGCCGAGCAGTTATCTTTCCAAGGAGGTCCTTTAGAGATGAACTAAGACGCTTTCACAGCTCACAAAGTTCGCGGGCTGGGACTGATGTGATACAAAAAGCCACCCACATCTTTGGTTGTCATTTCTTTGTTCTTCACGAAGATGCTAGACCAGCTGTGTCTATGGCACATGTAGTCTCAGTCCGCCCATCACCAGTGCTCATGGAAAAGGAGCAGGAGACGCCACTGCAGAGCTGCGGTCACACGGAACGGGCCAGGGTGCTGATGCTCCAAAGTCACATGTGTGACGTGGTTCCATCCCCTACGGCAAAAACTGAAGAACCTCCCTCACATTAGAGCAAACAGAGAAGGCAAGACCTTCCTGAGAGAGTCAGTGACTCCCTGTGGGCAAATCAAAGTGGGATCTGTCTCCTCCTGCCCTTCTTCACTCCTGCCACGGGCGCTGCCCATTTCTCCACGTGGAGCGAATACATGCGTGTTCCGTGTTCACAGAGCTTCTACTCGAAACCTAACATTCATGGGCATTACTTCAGCTCATCTTCATAGCAACCCTGGGAGAGCGTCATCACCATCTCACTGTGGCCCAGAGAAACTAAGTGACTGGCTTACAGTCTCAAAGCCACGGCTGTGAGAAGGATCTTTGATTTTAAGTTCTGGCTCTTTCCACAGTAGTACTCCTCTCCCCTGATTATGCTATCCAGGACCTTCCTGATGAGAAACTCTTCACTGCCAGTCACTCCAGAAGCCAAGGTTTAGGTGTGGGAAGGGGTCCCTCTGACCTACAACCTCAGGGCCAAACCCTTTGTCCTTTGATGTCACTACTACGTCAATACAGTACTTGGACTTTTTAATGAAATATTAGGTAAAAATTCTCCAGCTATGAACTGGGAGACAACTCACATGGGATAAGGGCACCAGGAGCGGAAAATGAATGCTTGGTTGATGTTACCTGCTTCTATTCAGTTATGCCTGGGCTTCTAAACTCAGTCCTTGTTGGCCTACCTCTGGAGAGCTACAGTTCTCTGTGTATCATTCAAGAATAAAAAACTTAAACCAAAAGAAGCTTTTATTTATCTACCACATTCCAGGCTGTACCCTTGAGAAAAACGTGTTATTTCACACATGGTTTCTGCCCGCATCCCAGGAGCTCGCAGGAAGCTGCATGAGGAACAAGTAAAGGTGCATGTTACAGCTGAACGGACCGAGAACGTGGTGATGGGGAGACAGCACTGTTAGCTGGAGGAGTGACAGCAAATTCCAGTGACAGTGAATAGGGCAAAGAAGAGCAGCTCAGAGGGCAGGGGACAGTGAGGGGCACTGCCGGTGACAGAAGCAACAGGAGGACCAAGGCCTGCATGCATTCACCCGAGGACTATTCACTCAACACCCTTCCCTAATTTCTTGGTTCCTGCATAACTCCTTCCATTAGACAATCATTCCCCCAATAGATGTGGCTTAAAGAAAGAAGTCTGTGGTCACAGAAGCCCGAGAATGCCACCACCACATCCCCCTCTGGAGGCCTAGTGCACGGAAGCATGCTAAAGGCTCCAGGACGTCCTGGAGCACAGAGACCCATTCTATAGCATGTAGCCCAGAACTGCACAGGTTTCCCTGACCACAGAAAGCTTTTTCCATAACTGCCACCTATGTCCAACCTCAGAAACTACTGCTCAGGGTATGTACTTTCAAGGGAAACACTACCTGACACAGGCCCCTCCCGTGAGAAAAGGGCTTCCCGTGCCGGCCAGGGAGATGTGGGATTGGTGACAGAAATCCACGTGGGAGCTACCTCTCACTGGACGGAGGGGCAGTGGCCATGAAGGAAAGAAGCTCGTTCACAGGGACAGTCAACAGACCCTGGCAAAGGATTAGGAGGAACCAGTCAGTGCTTCTAGCTAAACAGAAAAACTAACCGTACTGCGGACGACATAAGGCAACAAACCAGTGACATGTGGGAGGTACTGACAAGTGCACAGGATAAATCCACCCCAAGAACCCACGAGCAAGCAGCCAGTATTTTTTCTGTTGTGTAAAAACTCTTACTCAAAAGGTCTTTTGCATCAGATCAGAGTGTACGTAATGCTTGAAGCAGACCTCGGTTTTCAGTCTTCCAGGCTCGACGATGGCTCCTAACGACTCCCTGTCACCCCACACTTGCTATCTGTAAGGCACTCACCCAGGCCCGCTCTTACCTGACCCCAGGAGCTAGAAGCGGAGGGGCCAGACTGTGCACAACTTCCCCAGAGCGGCGAAGCCTGAAGTGGAGACCATGCTGTCTACCTCTCCATGTTCCCTCCACTCCAACCATGGGGGCTGTCCTCATCTCAGATGTCCTCACATGAAAATATCCCAGAAATTATACTTCAGGATCCAGATTGTCCTTACCCTCCTGGAAGGGGCACAAAGATCCTCCCCCTCTACCCCAGAATTCTTTTTGGCAGACACACTTAAATTAATAGATCACAAGATTTTTCAGAAAACTTTCAAAGACTATTAAAAATTTATACATGACAAGAGAATACGCTTAATAGTTTTTATCTATCCAGATTTTCAAAATAAAGATAAATATATTTACATCTATAACTATAGCTATATACATGTAACTAGAATAAGAAATGTTCTTTGGGGGATGCCTGGGTGGCTCAGTGGGTTAAGCGGCTGCCTTTGGCTCAGGTCATGATCCCAGAGTCCTGGGATCGAGTCCCACATCAGGCTCCTTGCTCGGCAGGGAGCCTGCTTCTCCCTCTGCCTCTGCCTGCCTCTCTGCCTGCCTGTGCTCGCTCTCTCTCTCTGACAAATAAATAAATTTTAAAAAAAAATCTAAAAAAAAAAATGTTCTTTGGGATAAGAGAAAACCTTTTTAGGTCAATTTAACATCAAATCGCTGTCACTAAACTTGGAAGTTATGTGCTACAGATAGAAACACACACACAGATAATCTAAGATGGCAGGCAAACACAACACATCATTTATTTTTGGATTTGAGCTCTATTTCTCTACTTAAGTACAGCTCAGTTTGAAGCCCGGAGGAAATAATTTCTCTCTAAATAATGAAGCTGTATTTGGAAAACCACGTTTTCAATATCTCCTGCTACAATGGTTCCTGCCCACGCTCAGGGACAGCCTGTGGGCCCGAGAGCCGAGAGCTCCTTTTCCTGCCGGCTACAAAACATCACCTCAAGTGAAGAGGTGGTCTTGAAAGTGCACAGGCAGTAAGGAAATCTCAGTGACATTAGCAGTCCCACGTGTGCCAGAGGACATGGGGAAGGACCGCAGCTAGTGCCCTACGTCACGGGTTCTCAACCAGAGGGGATTTTACCCTCCTGGAGACACTGGCCAGTGTCTGGAGGAATTCTTGGTCACCGTAACGGGAGGAGGGACTGCTCCTGGCATCTGGTGGGTGGAGGCCAGAGATGCTGCTCGACATCCCACGGTGCACAGGCGGCCCCTCACCAGTTACTTGGCCCAAAATGTCCCTCTTGCTGAGGCTGAAAAATCCTGCACTAAATTAAAAAGGCACACAACAAAAATGATACACGAGTGCTGTTAATAAACCTGAGTGTGAAAATCACACAGAGTAATTGGCTGATAGGGACTACGGATTCTGCTGGAGGGAAATGACTTGGGTGCCCATGTTATGATCCCGTTGAACTTAAATACCAGCACAGCTGACTTTCAAAGCTGTGAATGAATGTGGATAAACAGGAACATACTGGATTAAAGCCATAAAAACAGGCCATCATCCAGACCAACATATCATTTGGTTATCTGAGAGCACAACACAGTGAAGGGGAACTGTTATGAGTGCCCCCCTCTCTCTTTTTGTTCTTTCAAATGGAAACAACAAATATTTCAACAGTAAAAACAAACAAGAGATACCAGTTGGGTGGGAGCAGCTCATACAGTGGTGTGGTTTCATTGTGCCCGTGGCCCGCCATGCTAATCCTGTGGCAGTTTATGATGACAGAAATGGGTATGTGCAGACAGCCACCCAGAGTTCTGGGTCCCAACAATGACATACTGTCATGTTCCTGGCAAGCCCACACTCTTTCAGTGAGCTATGCCACAAGATTCACCCACACCAACGAAATTTAAAATATTCTTGAGACATTGCATTTCAAGAGACATAGGAACACTTGAGAAAATGGTCTCTGAAATAAGATACGACCAAGGTCGCCAAGGAAGCTTCGAGAAGAATCCCCTTTACTATCACTTATCATTAGCTTTCAGAGATCACAAAAGACAGCATAGGTCTCAGAAAAAGTAAACAGCAGCTCGAGTGAGAAGCAAACTGATGCAGCGTGGAAAGAAAATGGAGGAGCATAATATGTCAAAAAAGCAAAGGTATTAAAAAATGCAAAATGCTGGTGACTTCATACTAAATTTTAAAATCACAAAAACCAAAGTGAAGGGCATTTCGAGTCGTCTGCCACAGACCCAAAGGCTGCTTATTATTTCACATGTTCTACTGCAGAATTAATATAAAATTTTAGAAGTAGAAAAAAAAAAAACTAACCTTAAGGTTATCAAAGGTTTTGACAGTCTGCGCCAAGTCACTGACACTCCCTGGTGATGCTGTCCCCTGTCCCCTAGGACCCGAGGACACCCGTGAGCCGTCAATGACCTCAAAGCCAGAAAGCAAGGCCTCTGAACAGCTGCAATGAGACTCCTTCGCTCTCTGACCCGCTATCAGGTATGTCTTCAAACCTATGGATAAAAATTACAGTCAGCACAGATGGAAACCACCGTTGGTTGAAATGCAGCTTGATCTTGCTCTCTATGCAGGACATGCTCCTGAAAAGTGGAGAGTAAAGCGAAAATATGAATGTCATATTTTACTACTGATTTCTAGGATCTTTTCAGAGATGCACAGATTTCAGGGAGAATATTTGCTTCCAAGACACACCATTTACTTATATCATGTTTTCTTTGAACTCTGGCTGCACATTTTACCTTGGGGGGCTGAAATGAGCATTAAAAACGTCCTCCATGCAAGGGTCACATGACACTTTGTGCTGGGAGCCAAGCAGACACTGATGGTTGACCCTAGACATTCTTGGGTTTATTTTGTTCGGTCGGTCTATACATCAGGGTGATCTAGAATATGGACCATGTTACCCATGTCAGGAATGCAGAACTGCCATAAAAAGTGAGACTGTAATATGCATCAACAGGAGTAATTAAAACTTCCCTTGATTCAGATGATCAAGTAACAGTTTTCTGTTGGATCTAAACATTCACAGCAAGAACGTGCAGCTTTTGTCAAGCTGTGGTCTACGATAATTTTATTCTCTCACAAAATCCTCATTCAAAAAAAAAGTAGGCAGGAGGGGCTTCTGGGTGGCTCAGTCAGTTAAGCATCTGATTCTTGGTTTTGGCTCAGGTCATGATCTCAGGGTCCTGATACTGAGCCCCAAGTTGCGCTCTACACTCAGCTGCGAGTCTGCTTGTCCCTCTCCCTCTGCTCCCCTCCCCCCGCCACTCTCTCTCTCATAAGTAAAAATAAGATCTTTTAAAAAAAAAGTTAGTTAAATGGACAACTAGCCAATATCTTTACAATTCTCATTAAAGGCTGAAATAAAACACTAACATACGCTACATTGTTAGGTGGTTCTAAAGCAGGGAGGTCCTTGCTCCAGGTCTTCAGAAGGACTAGCTGCTGGGAAAATACTAAGAAGCAGCTTTTCCAGACAGAACTCAAGCAATTTCTGGAAAGGAAGCAAGTCTTATTTAAATTAATCCATTGGTAGTCCTTACTGTAATTTAACCAGACTGCAAATCTGTTGGGGGGAGTGGCAATGTAATTTGTTCAATAAACATTTATTCTAGGCCTGGGGTTGGCTCTACCTGGAGAACAGACTCAAGAACAAAGCAAAGTCCCTGTCTTGGAGAGTTTAAGCTTCCCCAGAAGGCAGTAATGGAAGGGCATTACTGAAACATTTGAGGTGAGGGGTCTATACTCCTAAATCCACATGGGTGCTTCCACTCAGTACGCTGTAATAAATGCCCTAAAAGTAATTACTTCAAGAAGGACGAGGAGTACCTGGCTGGCTTAGTCAGTGGAGCATGTGACTCTTGATCTTGGGATCATTAGTTCGAGCCCCAGGCTGGGGATAGAGATTACTTTAAAAAATTAGTTACTTAAGGGACGCCTGGGTGGCTCAGTTGGTTAAGCAACTGCCTTCGGCTCAGGTCATAATCCCAGCGTCTTGGGATCGAGTCCCACATTGGGCTCCTTGCTCGGCAGGGAGCCTGCTTCTCCCTCTGCCTCTGCCTGCCACTCTGTCTGCCTGTGCTCGCTCTCTCGCTGACAAATAAATAAATAAAATCTTTTTAAAAAATTAGTTACTTAAACAACCTAGGGATTACTTAATTATCCTTCATCATGTTATAGTTACGCCACCATTTCCTCATTCAGTCTCTCCTCATCTCCCTTTCTTCTCGTAAAAATACTATATGGTATGTCTTTTCAAGACACCTAGAGAGATCCTAGAGCACAGCAAAATCGTAGGTGGGAATCGAAAGACTTAGATAAGTAACTTCGGATGCTAACTCGCTCCAAATACTCTTAACTAAGGTCCAGAACTTCCATATGGTTTTTTCTCCAACAAAAATACACAGTGTACAGGGTCACTCACAGTCACAACTAAGTCCATATATCAGCTGGAAATGGAACATGAACTGGAATACGACATGGGAGTAAGAGCACCTTTGTAGGAATCCCTCAGACTCCGTCACAGAAGATGCTGAACTCACTTGCCATTTTGCCTTGGGAGCATCGAAGAATGCAACTCTGCGGACTAACCAGAGAAAAGTCCTACGTCTGACCTGTCCTGGAGTCTCCATGCCAATAGGCTTATTTCTGACTTCGTCAAAGGCCGGTTCCCTGGAGCTGCGGGAATGGGGACAGCCCGTGAGTCTCCCTCCCGGCAGAGGGCGGGCAAGGCCCCGGCAGGCAGGCAGGCCGAGCTGCTGCAGAGGGCCGCCCCGGAACTGGAAGGAGGAGGGAGGATGGTAGTGCTTGAGGAGCCACTGTTGCAGGGAGAGGTTTCCATTATGACTGTAGCTGGCCTTGACCCCAGAACAGCGCTCCCTGCAAAATGCCCGTGGCTCCCCTGCCTGAGGCTGCTGTTCCCTGTGGGCAAGGACTCCCCGCAGAAGGCAAAGCCAGGGCAGCCAGAGAGGCTCTGCTCTCGGAAGTCCTCAGTCAGATAACTGCTCCCCCCCCCCACCCCACGCAGCTCCACACGGGCCAGAGCAAGTGAAGGAGGCCTTTCCTGAGGCGTGACAACCAAGGCAGAGAAGAGGCTGGGCCAGCACACCAGAAGAGCTACAGGCTAAGCCCAACAGATGCACGCATGGGGCTGAAGTTCATCCTTCCAAGCAGGGGTGTGCCTTCCAGCGGGGACGCGTGACAGTAGCCAGCTCTGCGCTCACAGACTCTGACGCTGCCTTAGGATGCACATCCTGAGGCCCGCTGCTGCTCCTCTCAACGGTGACGACCGCTCATTCTGCACTTAGCAAGTGCCTCCCGTTTGTTTACCACACACTGTGACAGGTGTGCGGAGGACAGGTGTGAGCATGTCACCTGTATGGGGGGTGTCACCTGAGGAGGGATCTAGAGGGTGGGCAGGTGAACATAAAATCCTAGGACCCTGGGAAGCACAGGAGGGCAGCCCCTTATGGACTTGGGGGCTAGAGAAGACTCCTGGATGCAGCGCTCTCCAAGTTAAGGACTGAAAGATGAAGCGAAGTCAGCCCAGTGAAAGCCTACAGGGCCAGGGGCGGGAGCAGCTGCTGTCAGGCCGTGGGTGTTGCTCTAACAGTTCATGAAGAGGCTCCACAGAAAAGGAGCCTCCGGCAGGCCCAGTCGAGGGATGGAAGTGAATTCAGTACAGCTGGAACAGGGAATGCATGTTGGGGAATGGTCAGAGACAGACAGGGCCTGTGCAGGGCACCACGCAGACCAGCTCTGGGAGTCTTCATGCTGGGAGCAATAGGGGTACAGAGGGAGATGGTAAGGAACAAGCATGAGACTGAGGAAAGGCCAGAGAGCTGTGGAAATGCCAGTCACGGTGGGTGATAAGGGAGTTAGGACGTCATGGTGGGAACAGGAACCCACTGTCCCCCAAACGTAGTGGCGGAAGCAATGCCTCTATAAGGGGCCATGCAGACGTGGGTAACGGCATGGATTCTGCAGAAGAGCCCTCAGATTCAGGCCCCACCACCTCCCCACCGGGTGACCCAGAGTAAGATACATTATCATAGGACCAGGCTAAGAACAGGATGTGCCCCATGGGGGCTGATGCAAAGACGAAATGAGTAACATGCATGAAGCGTTTATGACAGTGCCCAGCACGGTGAAAACTCCGGAACGTGAGTTATTATTATCAATGTGGGTGTCTGACTTGCTTATCATGGGGAGTCTTCTCCGTGTTCCACATACAAAAACATCTGTGGGACTGTTAAATCAACAATTGCTCCAAATGTGTTTCTCATGTGAATTGTTCTTTAGGGAGACCCTGATGACCAACGTGGGCAGCTAGTGTTCCAGAAGTCAGACTTCTATACGTGTCCACGGCAAGCAAAATCAGTGAACAAGTTAGGTATCTATGCTTCCACACAGAAAGCTAAATCTAAAGTGAAACCTTTTGCCAAAACTGGAGTGGTACTGGCCAGATAAAGTAAGGCAGCCTGGTGTGAAACTCCCTAGAAACCTATTGTGGCTGCACGACTGAATTCGGGCCTTGTTGAAGTCTCAAGTCAAAAGAGTTTATAAGATACCCCTGGGGCTAATAATACATTATATGCTAATAAAAAATTAAAAATTAAAAGAAAAAAAGGGTTTACAAGAGATAAGGATTTAATGAGTAACCACAACACACTTGGGGTCCAAGTTCATAAGAATGGCTCTCTTGGAGCAGAAGGTCAAAGTAAGACAGCTAAATGATTTATCTTCTTAAGTTTAAACAGAAGATTAATAAGATTTCTTATATTCCTTCTGGGTAATTGAGTTTCAACCTCACCAGCATTGATGACTTTTTTCATGAGCTTCATTCTACAGAGGCTACAGAAGGGGGACTCATTTGCTACCACACTCCCACCTGACAGAGGGGCTGGTCTGTGGTTGTGTGCATCGAGGAGACTGAGGTAGTTAATGTGCTTAAGCAGATCACAGATCCTTTGAGAAGGAAAATGGTGGCTTGCACAAAACTGGTGCTTAGTTTCCACGAACTAAGTGTACTTTCAATATATGCCAAAGTCCATTTTTGGAAAAGACAGACTATTCCAGCCTTTTTCTTTATCGTGGTCTTTTGCTGCACGGTGCCTGCTTTGGAGTGAGACAGCCCCCATTACCCAGAATCAAGGACCTGAATGTCAGCTCAGCAGAAAGAGAATACTGAGGAAGGAAAAGATGCTTTGAGACACGACCTTGGGAGTTAGCAGCATAACATAACAAATGCCTAGAAGCCTGCATCACTAACAATTTGAAACAATAAACATATGAAAGGCGATCCCTTTGGCCTAGCTCATAAACATTCTAAAAAGTTATTCCACTTTGTATTTTTCTTCATTACTAGGTCTGCAATGGCCAAGAAGCATGAGAATTGTTTAAGCTACAATGTAGTCAGTGGGGATGCCTGTGTGTCTCACCCAGTTAAGCGTCTGACCCTTGGTTTCAGCTCAGGTCGTGATCTCGTGGGTCATGAGGTCGAGCCCCGTGCCCAGCACAGAGTTTGCTTGAGATTCTCTGTCTCTGCCCCTCCCCCTGCTCAGGCCTTCTCTCTCACTCCCTCTCAGATAAATAAATCTTCAAAAATAAATAAAATAAAATGTAGTCAGTCAATAAGGAAAATAAACAGGAAAAGTTTCAGCTATAAAAAAACAGGTTCTACAAAATTATAGATACGATATTTCATAATTATCTGTTGCTTCTGCCAAAGAAGACCAGAAGTTTTGGTGGGGAAAACAAAACAAAATATTTTGTAGCTCATTAACATGAAAACACTCTGGAACGGTCTCTGTTCTTTCTGCTCCTATGTAAAACCACTAATCATAAGGACTGATTCATCCTGGTTGTCACAACACTTGACAATAGTTCCGACAGCAAATGGGTATTGGTGAAACTGAACCTCTTTTTAAAAAATGAAGACCCAGATAATAAAATATGGAACAGCTACTCAAGCAGGTAAAAGAAACAAAGAGTAGGCCCCATGCCTGTCTAACTTGGTTGTGACCAAACCTTTAGCTAAGAAAAAAAACTTTACAACACACATGCACACGCTCTACCTCCTGCTCCGGAAACAGGGGCTTTTCTGTACCTTGCTTCCCTCTCTCTAGCAGTAACAAGTAAATAGGCTGCCATCACAGCCAAATGCGAGTGACCAGGCCCTTAGTGACCATGTTCCCACATACCGTTGTCTTCCTCACTTTCACATCTGGCCTTTACTAAAGCTTACCTTGTTATGTGCTATGGCGCCAAGTATGAACACCAGACAGCCCAGGGGTGAAAACTTCAGAGACCCACTCCTCCCACCTCTAAAATACTCTTGAGTTATGCTTTCATGCCACAGGACTTCACAAAGGCCACAGAAACAAGTTCTTCGAAGGAAAACATTTGACATACCCACAAAGAGCCCACCAGGTGCTCTCTCATTCATTCATTTGCTCAATCACTCATTTACTTAACGAATAAATGGACTATTTATGAGTACTTATTGAGGCTGAGGAGCTGGGCAGACTGTTGAAGGGGATGAAGAGGGAAAAAAGCATACTCCAGTTTTAGACACCGAGTATGGCTGAAGAGTGTGACTTAGACACTCAACTCTAGTTCCCTCATCAATAAAATGCAAACACTAGGAACTCAGCAGTGACAGCATTTCCAAAGCTGTTGTGGGGATTATAAGAGTTAATGCACATAAAGAGGGAGAGATGATGCCCTCCCTGTCTTTGGGGGCACTCAGGAGTAACTCAGTAAACTGAGGAAAGGCATGAAGTAACACTCACAAAAAACCGCGGGCGTGAGAGGATGGCTGCGAGTGTGAGGCCACTAAGTAAGTGATGACACACCATCTACAGGAAGACAGAATCACACGGATTCAGGTCTCTGTGCTGACGGGACACTTACAGTGACAAAGGCTTTCTATAGGAAGTTTTAGAAAACAAAATGAAGGCCTATGATAACTGCCTTGCAATACAGTAATATAAGAGAGTCTAAACCATCAGAAGGGGCAGTGAAATGAGAGAGTGAAAAGGAGAGGTATCCGGAGCAGAAAGAGAGCAGCAGCTCATCGACTGTTACTCATCAGAGGGTAACAGGGACTGCCATCGGCAGAGGGGGCAGAGCTGACATCCGGAGCAGACACGAGAGGAGTCCCAGACTGTATTCTTTCCCCAGAGAACTGACAAATGACCGTTAATTTCAAGATTTTAACTGTTAATAGCTAAATAGTTTAAAAATTGATAGTTTCAGAGTTGCAGATTTAAGTACAGAACAATGACGATGGAAAAGAGACTCCAGGAAGAAGACAAATGAGTCAACTTATCACCTGAGAATAGGTGACAGCTAACTAGCTAACAAAGGAAACTAAACAAAGGGAAAACACTGAACATAGATATAAAGCTGAGTGATGATCAGGGAGAGAAGCCGGTCACAAAAGGACACAGAGCCTATGACTCCGTGGTTATGAAAGGTCCAAACAGGCGAATCTGTAGAGACAGGAAGCAGATGCATGGTCGCCAGGGGCCTGGGGATGGACGGAACAGGGAGCAGCTTGCAGGTGGGCCCAGGGCTTGTGTGGGGCGGGGGATGAAATGTTCTGCAGTTAGTGGTGATGGTTGCACAACTCTGTGAATGGACGACAGACAGGTGAATCGCGTACGTCAGAGGGGTGCATTGTATACGGTGTGAATCATACCTCGATGAAGCTGTTAAATAAATAAATGAATAAATAAATAAAAGGAAAAGAAAGCCAGCTATGTGAGCTTCAAAAAGCAACCGTTCTGAGATTCAGAGGAGACACAGAGCCGGCCAGGAATACAGCATCCTTGTGAATTCAAGGTAAAGGAGTGGGCAGCAGCAGGTAGAAGGGAAAAAAGGTGAAGAAAAGGACAGGCTTGAAAGTAGCTAACTTGCTACAGTTAGGATAGGAAAATATATAAATAAGAAACAAGGCTGAATAACCTTGAAGAACCAAAAAGCTCGACATGGCAAGAGCTCAGAAGTCTGGGAGAGATTAAACAAAACACCAGTGTGACCTTCATGAGTGACCTCCCAGGATCACCACTGTGTCATCCCAGAGGGCCGGGCCACACCCAGGCTGTCTCCTGCCACCGCCCGACCAGTGCCTGCACAGGGTGCATAACAGCGTGGCTGCCCAGGCACCTTGTCCACGGCCCGCTCACTTGCTTGGCAGCAACACAGCCGAAGACTCCGGCTTCCGTGCTCACCTTCAACACTGCTGTTCGCTTTTATCCAGTGAAGATGTATTTGCAGAGGCATTTCCTTCTGCCGCAGGGGCAGACTACCCACAGTGACACTTCCTGTTAGCATCTTAGGCTGGGAAGAAGGGCAACACAGCCCCTCCTCATACTGCCCCCCCTGGAAACATCCCACCATGCAAAGAAAAACATGTGATGGTTACAATTCCTGACTAGCCTTCCCTGGGAGGGGCCAGGCTGGGGTGCTGGGCACCTGAGCCTCCGTGGAAAGGTCGATGCAGGCCTCTGGTGTGATCCCACCTCCCCCACTTCCAGGACCACTATGAGCCTGCTGTGCTTTCCCTCAATTTTCAAGGCAGTCTGCAACTCACATTAAGGTTGAGGGTTTTCTCTCCTTTGAGGAGTGTTTTCTGCATGGAGCACTGACCAAAAGTTTCCCAAACTGCATTTCCTTTTTCCCACAGAGCACAGAGCAGACTTGCTCAAACCATAATAGCTGAGAAACGCCAAAGCTCTACTTTCTTTTTTTTTTTTTTTTTTCTACTTTCTGATCTAGAAGCTGTATCGGGGTGACATCTCTAATTTCTCATTTCATTCTAGTACTGGAGGCAGTCTTTCTTTTGTAAACCTTCTCCAGAAGACCCCATAACTGTGTTTGTGAGGTCTGTTTTTAATAACCTTAAAAGTGTGGCTGGGTGGGCTGAGAAGCCAGAGTGGGGCCACTCTGCCACCTGGGAGGCCAGGGGCTGCATGTCTGGCTCTCCCACGTCAGCCTCATGCTGCATGACGTGGGACGGCAAACCTACACCTCCAGAAAATCACAACTGTGTTGTACACTCTTGAAACAAAACTGAAAGCGAAACCAAGACAGTGAGCAGTGAGTGCCCACATGAGAGAAGAGCACACAAAACGGGGTACACGGACACACAGAGCTGGGGTGACAACCCACAGCCCCTCATTCACAAGGGAAAGTGGAGGAGTCTTCAGAAGTTGCCTGTCTGGGGCTGGAAAGTGGAGGTCTGCTACAGAACCTGAAGGAGAGATGGGAAGTGGATTCCAACTCCCTGGGAAGGAAGGTTCCAGACAGTTCAGCAAGCAGCTCACGCCCAGCAGAGGTGCTGGTCCCAAACCACACAGCTGAGTGCTTGGAGAAGGAAGATAGGAAGAGCTGCAGCAAACATCACAAGAAAGAAAGAAAGAATGAATTATTCTGAACAACACTACACTAAAAACACAGAAACGCAGCCTGAGGACCTAATATAAAACGTGGTGACTACAGTCACAATGCTATACTGTCTAACTGAAATGTGCTAAGGGAGTAGAACCTAAATGTTCAGATAAACACACATATCCCCATACACAATAAAGAGTCATAACACACACTTTAAATATCTTACACTTTTCTATTTGTCAATTATACCTCAATAAAGCTGAAAAAATTAAAAGAACATCAGCACCTGGGTGGCTCAGTGGGTTAAGCATCTGCCTTCAGCTCAGGTCATAATCCCAGGGTCCTGGGATCGAGCGCCATGTTGGGCTCCCTGCTCAGCGGGGAGTTGATTCTCCCTCTGTCTCTGCCCCTCCCCTCCCTGCTCATACTCTCTCCTTCAAAATGTTAAAAAAAAAAAAAAAAAAGACACCAAAATATGCCAAAATATTAATGAAAAAATAGGATTATGGAACACATTCATTTGGCATATTAGTTATTTTTGTTATTTATCTTTAAAATAAGCATGAATTTTTTTAAGTTATTATACAACATTTTAGACACAGAAACACAAAAGGAGAAATGCTGAGCACTCACGGTCCCATCAGTGTAAGAACTCAAAGGTCACTTGTCCTGTCCAGATGCCCTGTGGACTCTCCTCCACAGCAAGCCCTTCTCCCCCAACAGAGCACGTAACTATTCCGAGTGCCAGGCTGCTGTACTGTGGAATGCTGAGTAATATGCAGCATTGACAGGTGTTTTTTATTTAAATAAATGACATTTTGCAAGTATTCTTCTGAAAGTTGCTTTTTCTGGCTCAGCATTATGTTCGTGTTTCATCCAAATCAATGTGTGTGAACTGCACTCACTTGTTGTCAATACTATGTTTCCCACTGAATAAATACACTCCAATTCATAAAAGGAAAACTGAAAGTATTAAATTAATACCAATTACACACTGTGTTCTGTTAAAAATAAGAAAGAAATATGATAAACAGGGCAAAGTCATACTTAACACAAAAATACCACTGAGCCAAGAATACATCATAAGTATAAATTTAATAAAGAGATGGAATTTGTGGAGACTAGTTTAAAAGAAAAAATCCGGGGAGGAGCTCAAGGATGAAAGAAAAGATGCTGGAAAAAAGTCAACCGAATCAAACTCAGGCTCCACAAAATCACACTGACGCGGAAAAACACAAAAGAGAGAAACAAAGTACAAGGAATACAGAGCTTCAAACTGCCAAGTTAACAAGGCTGAGAGGTAACAACTCCATTATCTCTGGTCAAGAAAGTCCTTGTGACTGCTGCAGATCCAGGCCAGTATGCCTGCCACTCATGCCAAATAAGAAGGGACAGAGGGGGGCGCCGAGGCGGCTCAGTGGGTTAAAGCCTCTGCCTTCAGCTTGGGTCGTGATCCCAGGGTCCTGGGATGGAGCTCCCCATCGGGCTCTCTGCTCAGCGGGGAGCCTGCTTCCTCCTCTCTCTCTCCCTGCCTCTCTGCCTACTTGGGATCTTTGTCTGTCAAATAAATAAATCTGAAGAAGAAGAAGAAGAAGAAGAGGAAGAGGAAGAGGAGGAAGAGGAAGAGGAAGAGGAAGAAGAAGAAGAAGAAGGGACAGAAGGCCCAGGGAACAAACCAGGAATGGGCTGACTTATGACCAGGTTAGGGGCAGAGAAGAGCCTAATCGGCAATACAGTTTGGCCCAGTACTTTAGGCGTACACAGCTGGGCTTCGAGAAGTGTGAGAAGTGGAACCGGAGGAGAAAGTTCCAGATGGTTCCAGAAAAGTGAAGAGGCTTTCATCAAACCCCTAAGGGCAACTGTAGGTGCTGAGATGATACAGGGTGTGGGCTAATGGAGTGTATCAGGCATGTAGACCCAGCTATCCAAAAGAACCGTCCACCATGATGGGAACGTGCGAGAGTTGTCCATGCAGGGGCCACCAGCCACATGCGATTCCTGAGCACTGAATGGTGGCTAGTGTGAGCGAAGAGATGGATTTCTAGGTTTTTTTGGTGACTTTCATTTTCTTTTCTTTTTCTTTTTTATTTAAGATTTATTTAATTTACTTGACAGAGAGAATGCACGCATGCACATAGGCAGGGGGAGCAGCACGCAGAGGGAGAGGGAGAAGCAGGCTCCTTGCTGAGCAGGGAGCCCGATGTGGGGCTTGATCCAAGGCCCCAAGATCATGACCTGAGCTGAAGGCTGATGCTTAACCGAGAGAGCCACCCAGGTACCCGGTGACTTATATTTTCAAGAGCTTTTGTGGCCAGCTGCTACTATACTCAACGGTGAAGATCTAGGTCCTTCCTTACTGGAAAAAAGGAATGGACTAGCTACAGAAAGCTCTTTCTTAACTTCACTAAACTAAAGAAAAGGTATAAGAACCTCAAAAAGAAGAAAGGGTGAGATAAAGAGGACAACTGCGAAACCAGTAAGTATCAATTTTATTTATTATAGATGACATTTAGTAGCAAATGTAAGGGAGAAATTACCCTAATACCAGTGTAGCAGTTGGAAATGGGATAGGAAGGGATACTCCATCAAACAAAATGGTGGGATAATTTCTAATCTTACTCGGCCATAAAAAGAATGAAATCCTGGCATCTGCAATGATGTGGACAGAACTAGAGGGTAAGCTAAGTGAAGTAAGTCAAAAAAGACAAATATCATGTGATTTCACTCATTTGTGGGAAAGGGTAGGAAAAATAAAATAAGATGAAAACAGAGAAGGAGGCAAACCTTAAGAGATGCTGAACTCTAGTAAACAAACAGGGTTGCTAGAGGGGAGGTGGGTGGGGAGACGGGGTAACTGGGTGACGGGCATTAAGGAGGACACTTGATATAATGAGCACTGGGTGTTACATGCAAATGATAAATCATTAAATTCTAACCCTGAAACTAATAATACAGTATATGTTAACTAAATAGAATTAAATAAAGAATTGAAAAAGAGGGGCATCTGGGTGGCTCAGTGGGTTAAGCCTCTGAGACCACCCACACCAGTCTCTCTGCTCAGCAGGGAGCCTGCTTCCCCCTCTCTCTGCCTACCTGTGATCTCTCTCTCTGTCAAATAAATAAATAAAATCTTAAAAAAAAAAGAATTAAAAATTCTTTTTAATTAAATTAAAAAAGAAAAAGAAAACAGAGCTTGCAAACACTGAACATATCCAAAGAAGATGAAAATGGGTCAAAAAATCAGTATCTAATTCAGACCTCATATACATATACACACACATATATATATATATATATATACATATATATATATCTCAAACTTGCTTGATACATATTATTCCTTTAAAATGTTTTTATTTTTGGGGGGCGCCTGGGTGGCTCAGTGGGTTAAAGCCTCTGCTTTCGGCTCAGGTCATGATCCCAGGGTCCTGGGATCGAGCCCCACATCGGGTTCTCTGCTCCGCGGAGAGCTTGCTTCCTCCTCTCTCTCCCTGCCTGCCTCTCTTGCCTACTTGTAATCTCTGTCTGTCAAATAAATAAATAAAATCTTTTAAAAAAATGTTTTTATTTTTTTTTAAGATTTTTATTTATTTATTTGAGAGACGGAGATCACAAGTAGGCAGAGAGGCAGGCAGAGAGAGAGGGAAGCAGGCTCCCCACTGAGCAGAGAGCCCGATGCGATGCGGGGCTCCATCCCAGGACCCTGGGATCACGACCTGAGCTGAAGGCAGAGGTTTTAACCCACTGAGAACACCCAGGCATCCCTTTCAAAATGTTTTTAACGTGAATATTTGTAAGATATGCCACAATTTTCCACATTGTATACACTTTACCCTTTACTATATGATTCCTAAAAGCAGTGTGTAAAATAAGTGCGGGAGCTCTCTGATCTTTCACACCCATTAAAAGCAACACATGTAGTAAAACACACCACTGAACAAATTGCCATTTCGTGGGGGCTCTCTCTGACTCCAGGGGGCCTGAATGTTTGACTAGGCATACGGCCACAGTGCTCATAGGATTTGGCACACACCGTTGAGCCAGGCCAGGGGAATGTTTCAGGAGTTACTGACCCTTCCGCTGAGGTTTCAGCCCCAGGCAAATTTGAAAAGCGGATAAACAAACTCTGGTCACCTTGGCCAACCTCCCCTTTCTTTCTTTCTCCAGGGTCCTCTCCCTCCAGCCAACCTACAGTGTGAACACCTGCCAGCAGCCAGAGGACCTCTGCTTCCATAAGCCACGGTGTCCTCTGATTTGCATAGTATGCCCTCTTGAACCGAACGCAGGTGACAACATCCAGTGCCCGGTTGTATCCCAGAAATTCTTGTATCGCCAACATGCAAAGTTTCAGCAAGGCACCGCACACTCATGCCTCTCACCGAAGCGGCAGGTCCTGGCATAAAGCTCTGCTTCACCTGGGATTGTCATGACTCATGACGTTCCTGTTGGATTCTTTGAAATACTTTAAATTCCTTGAGGACCCATAATAAAACCTCCTAGAGACCAGATGATGAACCACAGGTTCTCAACCTGATCAGACCCAATGGCTCCTTTCTGTTACACTTTTATTATACACTTAATTTGTAATGTCCTCTTTACCATCCTGAATAAAATTAAACTCATGGACAATTTATAACCCTTTATCACTGAGACCATTAAAAAAAACACCTTTAACAATTTCTCAAACACCCCACATTGGACCTCTTCCTCAAGCTGCCTGAGGGAGCAGCAGTGGGTGCCTGGCAAAGGTGGGATGGCGACAGAGCCTCCCGTCCCATGGCTCCCTTCTCAGGCCTCTCCCTGCCAAGACAGAGCCAGCATGAAGGACATCTGAAAGCTAAAAACTCCACAATGCTGGATGTGTGCATCTATTCCATGATTGGATATATAATGCCTGAGTGTGTGTGTGCGTATGTGTGTGTGTGTGTGTGTGGATGTGTATCTGCCTAATTTAAAAGAGAAAATATTTAATTTATCATACTCATTCTTTCAACAAATAAAGTGGTTCCATAGGTCTGCCAGGAATGAGGTTAGTCCTATTACGAAGGCTAATAATACCTTGCCCCTGACTATGCCTCAGCCCCTCTAGCAGCTAGCTGAAGGCCTCACACAGAGGGCGCTGAGATATGTGAAGAATCAGGTCACTTCTCTAAAGCAGCGGTCCACTTGCACACAGTATGAAAATCAGGGAAGGGCAGAATAAAATACTGCGAGTACTGTAACTTCTCCGGAGGCTGAATTACAGAGTAACTTTTCTTATACAACGAGGACCAGGAAGCTACTTGTCTTCTGGTTCTGGGCCCTCGCCCACACTATGCCATCCTAGACCCTAATGATATCATGCTTACCGTTGTCCCTGACACCTTGATGCCAAGGAACCAGCAGCAGGGAGGATAAGGAAGGGCCCAAATCACCAGCTGTGACTAAGGACCCTGAAGAAAATGAAGGGTTCCTGCCACAGAGAACAGCAAGTGAACAGGAGGGCTAGTCAGGGCACAGGAGTCAGGGAAGGTCTCTGTGAAGAAACGGCATTGACGTGGAGACACTGGGGATGAGAAGGAGTTGGTCCCACTGTGGGCCTGGGGCATGCAGCACTGGATGGGGGACTGGAGTGGGAAAGATCATCTCTTCTCCTGGTTGAAAGAGGGTCACAGCTGCTGAAGTCAAGTGAGGGAGAAAGAGCATCATTCCCTGAAGCTAGAGGGCTGGGCAGGGCCCTGGAGCCATTAAGAGCCTTCAGAGTCAGGTGCTGCTAAGCCAATGGAAGGCTTTGACAGAGTTTTAAGCTCGTGAATGCACAATCTGATGTTCTTTCCTTCTTTTCCTGCATTTTAATCATTAAAACCTTTTTAATTTGAACTAATTTATACATACAGAAAAGTTGCAAATACAGTACAAAGAGTTCCCTCATATTCCTCACCCAACTTGTCCTAATGTTAACATCTTATTGTACTATGTCAAGGAAATTAATGGCGGTACAATGTTATTAGCTAGACTACAGATTTTATTCAAATTTCAATAATTTTTGGTCTGACTTCTGTTCTGGAATCCTCTCCGGGAGCCCACATGGCGGGCCTGCTTTTTTAGGAAATCCACTCAGGTATAGGTGATGAATGGCTTGGGAGATATCAAGAGCAGTAGCAAGAAAAATAAAAATTAAAAAGAGTAGTAGCAGGGACTCATTCCCAGGTTGTTGCTATGGCCCACGTAAAGGGTAAGTGGCCACACTTAGGTGGCCACCTGCTGGCTTAGGTGACAGCAGGATAGAAGCAGAAAGACTCACAACATGATACCCAGGCCGGATGGGTAAGACGTTCCAGTAGACTGGATGTTGGGGGTGAGGAGAGGGAGTGAGGATGACTCCCTGGGTTCTGGCCATAGTAAATGGATGATGATGATGTATTTCCTGGGGTAAGACTGAGGCAGGTAAAGGCTTTAGGGATAAGATCAGAGGCTCAGTTTTGGACACCTTAAGTTTAAGGGGCCTGTAAAATTGCCAAATGAAGATGTCGAGGGCCCAGCCACATCATCCCAATCAGAGGGAAGACCTAGGCTAGAGGGGGGATGTCTCTACTACCATGCAGGAGACGATGACAAGAAAGGAAAGGACCAGGAAGTAAGTCTGGGGAACTTCAACATCGATAAATGGAGTGGGGTGGGGGATCCTGCAACAAAGTCTGAAGGGGGACAAGTGGGACTGGAGGACAGTCAGACAAACAGGATTCCAAGAAAGCCAGGAGAGGAGAGTGTCTCAAGGACGGGAATGGGCCACTACGTCGAGTACAATGTGGCTAGAAAAGAGATCCTGGGCTTAGTTGTTGTATGAAGACTGTTGATGCCGTGACAGGTAGAGACATAGGTGAGTGGTGGCCAGATGCAGGAGGTGATATGTGAGCGTAAGTGGGAAATGGAGAAAGCCCACGTGCTCAATCCTTTAGAGAAGTCTGGCCACGAAGTCCGGCAGAGAAGTAGGTGACTTGGCATCCTGGGAGGATTTGTGCAGGGGGTGGTGCTCGAGACTGGTGTGGCCTGACAGAATGGTCCAGCAGAGGAGAAAGATTAAAGATTTAGGAAGAGGAAAGGCGGCTAAAGGAGCCAAGGTGTTGAAAAGGGGAGAGAAGATAGAACCCATAACTCAAGTGAAAGGACTGGGTATCACAAGAAGGAAGCAAATTTCTCCTGTAAGGAAAAGGGAAAAAAACCACACACCTATTGGTAGACTTTTGGGGAGGATGTTGGTGCGTTTGGTTTGGTGGGAATGGGGATGGGAGAGTAAGACCCTTGAGGCATAGCTGTGGCTAAGAGGCTGTCACACAAGGTGAAGTGCAGTCAGACTGGCATAGATGATCTCGTGGGAGTTACCTAGAACCTTCCAGATGATACTGCTACCCTCCAAATGACAGTGGTGGCTAAGCTCTTTCAGAACAGCACTGAGAAGGCAAAGAAACAGCAACAACACAACTAAGGCACTTGCGTATCTTTTGAATGAACACAAAATGGATGGATAAATGAATGAGTTGATTCGCCAAGAAATCAACTCACAAATTAAAGCCTGTTATGAGAGTAGAGCAAGAGGAGACAGGAGAGTAAAGTGGGGTAATGTGCTATGGACACCCTGAGGGGGAGTATATAAAGAACTTTTCCAACAACAAAATGACATCCCATTTTTTTAAAAAGGCAAAGAATCCAAATAGACCTTTCCCCATAGAAGATACACAAATGGCCAAGAAGCACCTGAAAAGATGCTCAACACCATTAGACATCAGGGAAACACAAACTGAAACCACAATGAGATGCTGCTTCACACCCACCAGCACAGCCATAGTTCAACAGATGAAAACAGGTGTTGACCAGGATGAACAGAAATCTCCATCTTCATACACTGCTGGTCGGAAGGTGAAAGGAAAACACTCTGGCACCTCTTCAAAATGCTAAACACACAGCTTCCATACGTGTTCCCAGCGATTCTCCTCCTAGGTGCACATATGAAAACATGTCCACACACAAACCTGTATGGGAGTGTTCACAACTTCCAGAAAGTGACAACCACCCAAAGTTCTGCCAACTGCACAGCGTGTCTGTACAATGAGACCGCAATCACAGAAAGAAGTCACAGAAAGAAGTGAGGTTTTGATTCACACTACAATGTGGATGAACCTGGAAAACATCCCGCCCTATGGAAGTCCATCTTTATGAAAGGTCCTGGAGAAAATGCAGGGGAAACCTGGTCCTCAGGACTCCAAGTGCTCCGGCACTCGGTTAAGTGGCCGTGGTTAAGGCAGCGGATATCAACAGAAGGACAGACAAACGGATGAAACAACAGAAAGCCAAGAAACAGATTCTCATACACACGGACATTATTTATGACAGAGACACTACAGAGCATGGGAAAAGGACGGCCTTTTCAAAAATAGTGCTTGGTTCAGGGTGGATATCTGTTCGTCCCTTCGCTGCCACCCCTGCGACCCCGGGCTGGTAAATACGCACACGAAAAAATCCTAGCATCACCAGCCATTCAGAAAATGCCATTTAAAATAGAAAATAAACATCACCATACGTCTGTTCGTATGACTAAAATGAAAAGTCCTGAGAATATCAAGTACTGACGAGGACAAGCAGTAAGAAGAATGCTCCCACACTGCTGGCAGCAACACAGAGAAGTGTGGCCACTCTGGAAAAGTCTGCAGCAGTTACTGGTAAAGCTACACATAACACCCGTAATAAGGCTCAGCAACTCTCAACTCGGGGCAATGCAAACCAAAGGAGGGAATCAGAAATTAAAGCTACGGAAAGAAACCACACCCACCAGAGTGGCTGAAACCAGACAGGCCAACAGGTAAGAACGCAGAGCAACGAGAGCCATCACACACCACTGGTCGGAGCGGGAACTGCCAACACCATCTGTAAGGCAGTTTGCTGTTAGCTGGGAGAGCGGAAGACATTCATACTCTGCGACCAGACAGTTCCAGCCCCGAATGTTTATTTACCCAACAGAAACACACGCAAATGTGCACCAGGATACAGGACATCCAGATGTGTAGGAATCCTGTCACAGCCAAGACGGACAAGCCACACATCCATCAACGGGAGGATGGACAGAAAGGCTGAAATACACTGACGCAGAGAACAGGCTGCAGCAATGAAAACGAACCAACTGCAACTACGGGCAACAGGGATTGATCTCACAAGTTAACAGTGAGTAACAGGGGCAGCCCCCAAAGAATTCATATTTGCAGATTCCACTTATATGAAATCCAGACCCTGGAAAAACTGATGAATGGGGCCAGAATGTGGTTACGTGTAGAAGCAGGCGGTGGGTAGTTCCGAGAGGCACACAGAGGGGCTTCTGAGATCCTGTCTCAGGAGGACTTTTTCTGCATAATGCTTACGTGGATGTGTTCATTTTGTGATAATCCTTCAAACGCACACTTATAATTAATGCATTTTTATTTATGCATATATTTCAACGCAAAATTTTATTTTAAAAAGCAGACTCCCAAACTCTTCAAAAATGTCAGTATCATTAAAGACAAAAAAGGCTGGGAGCAGTTCTAGATCAAAGGAGACGACACAGATGTGTGATAACTAAACGCAATAAATGATCCCTGATTGGATTCTGCATGAAAAAAGAAAAGCTCTAAAGGATACTACTGGACAACTGGGCACATTTGAACATGAACTGTATATTTGATAAGAGTATTTTGTCAATGATAAATTTCTTGAGTGAAAGAATCATTTTGTCTACATAGGAGAACATCTTTGTTCTGAAGAGATACATGTTGAAGAATTTAAGGGTGTGGGGCATGAGGCTTGCAACTTACTCTCTAATGGCTCAAGAGCTCAGGAAAGAGACAGGACACATACACACACAGAGGACATGTGTCTATATGCATCTATAAAAGATTCATGTGTGTATATACATATGTATATATGTATATATATGCATGTATGTGTATATTTATACACACATACATTGAGAGAGAGAAAAAGCGAATTTGGCAAAATGCTAACTATTAGTGAGTCTAGATACCATGTAACTTTTCTGCAAGTCTGAAATTCTTCAAAACAAAAGTTGGGAAAGCCACAAAAGCAAAAGCAAACCCCAAATCTGGCAAAAGCAAACAACTGAAGTCAAGTGTTTAAGGATGCACACTTGGGTAAGAAAACCATGAAGAAGAGAGGGAAGTGACCCCAAGTGAGGGCAAAACCATGGTTGGCTTTGGCAGGGAGGGGACAGGAGGGGACATCTGGGTGACCAGCAGCGTTCTCCTTTTCAGCCCGGCTAGTTAAGACACAAGGGTGTTCACTCCATAATAATCAGGCTGTACATCAGTCTTCTGTATCTTCTCTTTTTTTACTACTTTTATGAAATTGTTGTCTTACTAAGGACGACACTGAGCAAGGCAGAATTGTATGTGTGGTGTGTGAGGGGTAGTCACAGTCAGAGGTAGGGGACAAGGGCGGCTCAGCCACTCAGCTCCGGGCTGCTATGGGTCTCACCAGCCGTGCGGCGTGGCTTCTGGAGCAGTTACACAATCTTAACTGCATGGCTGCCTCTTAGCTGCCAAATGTCCTCACAATTTGGTTGCTCTGAAAACACACCTAACTTACACTGCAGATTGACTTGTGAAAGGTGCGGCAAGATGGTCATTTTTTGTGAAACAAAGTTTTTTTCCAGGAAGTTATTTTCCCATAAATCACATACACTCAACAAAAATATCTCAACCCGCCCCTAGTTTTAGTCCTTATTTCTTTTCTCATGCTACTGCTGCAAAGATAACGGAAACAAAATATTTACTGTTTACAGCTGCTTGGAATTTTTTTCCAAATGCGTTGGTGGGTAGATTGACTTATTGCAGAACTAAACGCGCAAGACTCCATGTTGAAGACAAACTTGCTCCTATACAGGATGGAGAAACCGTTGACGATTTCTCACTGAGGTCATTGTTGACAAGCTGACAGGAGCATCGGTGCTGTATGTCAGCTCGAAACCTCCAGAACCACACTGCCTGCACTCGGACCCCACTTCTGCTGCATGGAGCCCACGTGACTCATGCAAATCCCTTCCTCCCTTCGTGCCTCCGGTTCTTCATCTGAATGGACAAGCTACATCACCTATGGTACAGGGTTGTCCCGAGGACTTCCTGCTGAGTGTTCAGCAGGCGCTTAGAACAGTGCCTGGCACACAGTAAGCGCTCAGTAAGTGTTTGCTGCTGCTATGATACCAGTGTATATGTGCTGTACTGCCCTATAAAATATATAGTGTCATGCATCTTGATTCTGGCCAAAAAATTGTATCGTCGATCAGTCACCAGCTTGGATGAAGACACAGGAAAGTTGTGCATCACACACACAGATGGAAGGAACAAACAGAGGCTCGGGGGCATTGGAGGAGCTGCAGAACTTAGAGGGGCCCCAGGCCAGGAAGGTAAGCCCATGTGCTCCAGCTGCCTCCACGCCGACTTTCTGAGTGTGAACAGATGTGGCTGCTGCCTCACTTGTGCCTTCTAGATCTCATGAAAGCTGCTTCCTATGGCCCAAGCTACACGCAGATTTCCAACCACACTGACTCAGTATGAATCCACTGCAGTCCACCCCTTGCCAGCCTAGGATCTATACACACACCTCTTTAACCATGCTCACTTCCAAATGAAGCCATTGGTAAAATCAGACTTCCACCTTACATAATGCCTGTCACAGTGAAAAACACCCTAGCCCTCTCTCCAAAGTCTCCCAAGTCTCTTTTTAGTTCATTTCTCTTCTAGAGGAGTTGTTCCTGCTTTGATCAGTATCCCTTGGAATGAAGAGTGTGATCATATTCTGACACAGGCGAGAAAGCTGGTGGAACCCCAAGGAGTAAGACTGTAGAAACACTGCTAGCCCTGCCAGGCACAGAAAAAAAACAGCTTTCACCAGCATACCATTTGCCAACAAACATGTGGATATGTTACAGCAAGAAACCACATCTGGCACAGCAGCTGCAACCAGAGCCACCACCTGGTTAAGCCTATGAGAGCCCACTGCCATTCTCCAAGACCCACCTGCCTTCTGCACAGGCCAAGCAGGTGGGCTGGAGATGTGGGAGGAATCATCACCCTTGCATCTTTCAAGTCCTGATGGTGGTACTAATCTCTGCCACCCTGCCAGGAATGTGATACTGCTTTTGGTGCACTATTTTGATGGGTAGAAGAGTTCTGGTGGCTTCCACTTGGCCTTTCACACTGTAATAGCTCTCACTCCAGGGAACTGATGTCAGAATTCTGCCAATGTACGTATGTATATTTCAGTTAAACATTACAGAACTGGAGAAAAAAAACACAAAATATGTTGCTATACCTTATTAATTACTTAATATATAATATGCAGTAATGTGTGGTATTAAGGGCGCCTGGGTGGCTCAGTGGGTTAAGTGTTTGCCTTCAGGGTCCTGGGATCCAGCCCATGTCGGGCTCTCTGCTCAGCAAGGAGCCAGTTTCTCCCTCTCCTTCTGCTGCTCTCTCTCTCTCTGTCAAATAAATAAAATCTTTTTAAAATCGTGTGGTATTAGATATTATATACTAGTAATTATTCTGAAATTGATGAGTATATTGGTACAGTTGTAATGGACATGTTGTGTGATTACCCACACTCACTCAAAAGTGAGTCATTACACTCAGGCATTACAGACAAACCCATGAAACACATGTACACATGTTTTCAGGCTATCCTGCAAGCCTGTGTGTGTGCTAAGACAGTCTCTCTCTCTCTCTCTCTCTCACACACACACACACACACACACACACACACACACACGAAAAGAAAAGAACACAGAGCAGCTTCCCTGTCACAGGGAACCCTCATTTCCCCTTCCTCCTCTGGAGACATTCCCATCTCCTGGCCCTCTTTGGACTTCATTTCACGACTGTAGCTGCCATGTCTCCTAATGTCCTGGTTTGGGCCTTACAAATTCCAAGGGACCCCAGGCCACCTTGTCCATACCAAACACAAAGTCTGGTCCTCTCCAGCTTCTTTAAGCTCTCATAGACATGCCAAGTCCTGTGCGTTGTACCTGTACAACCCTGACAGCATGCTGTCTGCACAGCACCATTTGGGAAAGGATTAACAGAACCACTGCATCCTGGCCCCACAAACCCGCTTTTCCCCTTTCCCTAGGGGTCAGCATTCCCCAGTCATCCCAACCAGAGGGCTCCATGTAACTAACTGTTCTCTTCCCAGGCCACCTGCTGAGCCCACCATCTCTTCCCTCCCTCTCGCTGAACCCCAGGTACCAGCCAACAGCTTCCTAATAGGCACACCGTCTCCCGGTTTCTCCTCTTCCAGTTCGTGGCCTACACCGCCACCCAACAGACCATGCTCTAAACCTCTGAGAAGTGCCCTCTTATAAAAACAGCAACAGCAACAACTACTACTACAGCTAACACTCCAAGAAGACTTACTGTGTGTCACACACTGCACTGAGTGCTTGGCATGCGTGATTACTGCACTGAACCCACACGGTCCTACGCAGTAGGCGCTGCTCCAAGTAACGGATGACAGAATACAGTATCAACTCCAAAGTGGTGTGGAAAGTAGTTCCCAGCCCAGCACCAGGCCACCACTCCCAACCCAGCTGTCTTCGCCTTTCCCCCCACCCCCGCACACGTCCAGCACTCTAGTCACATCACCACAGCCCTTGTGTGGGGTCCTCACTTGCCTTTTTAGGAGTTTCACTAATATTCCAACCCTTATATTTTTAAGTGTTCCAGTTACATTTAAAAACTGCTTTGAGGCACACCTGGCGGGCTCCATCAGTGGAACATGCGACTCTCACTCTTGGGGTTGTAAATTCAAGCTCCGCGCTGGGTATAGAGATTACTTAAAAGTAAAATATTTTTTTAAAAAAATTGCTTTGATTGTAGGATTTCACACTTGAAAATGGAAATTCTACTTTGACTAAAAGAGTAAAACCAAGCACACCATGTCCTTTGCCACAGATAACTCCAATGATGATTTAATCTAGTCTAAAATTTTCGCTTCTATGGACATAGCAGTTTACTAATAACGAGACAGTCATCCTGATGCTTCAGGTCAGAAGTCTGAGCCCCAGACTCTGAAAGTGTCTGAAGAACCTAGGTTTTAGGACACCAAGCTGTACAAATCAGCTCAAACTATGGTGGCTTTTGTGTTGCTGTTAAGATTTTTTTCCCTTTCTTTTTTGCATTTTTATTTAATCAAGAAATCTTCTGTAGGAGCAGGAAGCTGCAGATAATGCTCTCTGAACTCTTCTTCACTCTGGGTATCGCTACTTTCACAACAAACACTTAGTGAAGGTGTTGAGCACGATCCTATCTCCTGCTTTCTTCCTTACTTAAAAATGGACTGCTCGTTAAAATGATAATTAAACAAACATTTGTGGAGGGCCTACTAAGTGTAAGATACTGATTCCAGGTTACACAAAGAATCACAAATCTTTTTACCTGTTGATTGAATTGTCTTTGATGACTGTACTTATGTGGTACTTTGCTTTTCTTTCTCTTTTTTTAAATACTTTATTTATTTATTTGACAGAGAGAGAGAGAGGTCACAAGTAAGCAGAGACGTAGGCAGAGAGAGGGGGAAGCCAGGCTCCCTGCTGAGCAGACAGCCCGATGTGGGGCTTGATCCCAGGGCCCCGAGATCATGACCTGAGCTGAAGGTAGAGGTTTAACCCACTGAGCCACCCCAGTGCCCCAGTACTTTGCTTTTCTATTACATCATTCGATTTTCCAGTGAGATCAGTGAAATGAATCTGCCTCCATGATGACGGGCACATGAAGTAGAAGGAGCCAGGCCTTTCTACAAGGTTCTGGTTTAAAGCTGGAAGTAAATATCCTTCCAAAACTTCAGGATGGAAAAGAGCACATAAGGGGCACCTAGGTGACTCAGTCAGTTAAGCATCTGCCTTCAGCTCAGGATGTGACCCCGGGGTCCTGGGATGGAGCCCCTAGTCAGGCTCCCTGCTCAGCAGAGAACCTGTTTGGCTCTCTCCCTCTGTTGCCCCCACCCCTTTTTACTCCCTCTGCCACTCCCCCACTCGTTCTCTCTTTCTCAAATGAATAAGTTAAAAAAAAAAAAAAAAAAAAACCAGATTACACAAGATAAAGGCAGAAAAGCAAAGCTTAGAGAGGAAAACCATATATGGAGCATTAAAGGCCAGCACAGTTGTAAGACTTCCTATAGAACAGTAAGTTCTATAACAAAGTTAAGTTTGGGTAGGAGCATACTCTCAGAATGGGAACTGCCTCCTCGCCCTGCCCGGCTCGTAGTTCTGTTTCTGCCTTATTTTTTTCCTTCTAAAAGGCTAGACTCTTCTAAATGTTCAAATTTATTGTCAGACTCAAGGAACATTTGACCGCAACAGTGTGCAACTCTGAAATGACAAAGTAGTAGCAAATTCCATCTTTGTTTACTACCATTTTGTTGGGTGGGCTAGTAACAAAACAAGAAAATAACATGTAAAGAAAAAGTGGGTGGTTCATAAATCTAAAAGAAAAGTTTTTATTCATCTGAATTCTTTTTTTTTTTTTTTTTTTTTTAAGTAAGCTCCACACCCAGCACAGACCCTGAAGCGGGGCCTGAACTCACGACCCAGAGATCACAACCTGAGCTGAAACCAAGAGTTGGACGATTAACAGCTGTGCCACCCAGGTGACCCTGAACTCTTTTTTTTTAAAAAAGGAGAAAAAATGATGCTCCTCCCCTTATTGTCTGATTAGATTTTATGAACTGAATTCTTAGCATACTTCCCCTATTTATTTCTTTCTTCAAAACCCATTTTTATGCCAGCACCTTAATCTGGGTGTCTGTTAGGATTTAACTTTAGATAAATTCCCAGAGGACCTGCATTCAACTGTTGGTTGAACTGAGTTTTCTAGTTACCAGGATCTGTAAATACTAATTACATGAAAGAGAAGGGATAAACATACAATGTTTTTGGAGTATAATAATACCTGACCCTCCCCCCCAAAATCTGGAAGACTGGACCAGACCTGTGGTGAGATGAGAGCCCACAGCCACCAGTGATCCCTGTGCTGCAAGGCTTTTACCCTTTTGCTTTATCTGTAACAGCTGCTTCTTCTGATACAATATAATTTGGGCAAATTGTTTGGTACACATTTAGTTTGGGTCTGATGACTTACAAAGTATCTGATTTCAGCATGGTACACATTTGGTTTGGGTCTGATGACTTACAAAGTATCTGACTTCTCTGGGCTCCATTTCTCTCTTTTGTAAAACAGAACGAAGAATATTAAGACTGCACCCCACAGGGTTGCTTTGAGAACCACAGAATTTCTTACATATAAACATAAGCTATCATTATAAGAAGAGGTAGATACCACCAGAACAAACTCAAAAGAAGATTCCTTTATTTTCTAATAATTTGGAATCTTTAGTTCTTTGCCTAGACTCAGTGCATTGCAAGAATGAGCACATTAAGTTCAAAAAATAATGTCACTAAATACTTTGTGACCTTGGGCAGGGCACTTCAGTTCCACGGACCTCCGTTTCTCCCTTAAAAAAAAAAAATTAGATAGTTTAACTTCAATCATCTAAACTACAAAGTGCCCTTACTAATTCCAAACTGTAGGATTTATAAAATAAAATTCTATGATTTGATGGAGCCATTTTTGTCCAAGATGTTAAGCAATGCCTGGCAAGGGAATCCAAGGAAGGGTCCCTGAATAGTTAGACTTACACCTTAGAGACTTGGACATCTCGTCATTAACCTATGGAATCAAAGTGTGCAAAATGCAGCCACCAGTAACGGGCACAGTTCAACATCAGCAAACACAACTGCACATAAACTGCAAACAAAGTATACGGCTGCTTTTCATGTAAATCAGCTTTGCCTCTGCATATGCCTAAATCCCAGTTTAGAAGCCTGTTCTATTTTAAGAGAAACACAGCAGGGGAGTATCACTTTCACACCTTCATACATTTAAATGGTGTCTCCAGATTGAGAGCTTGCATGTAAATCCTACCAATTTTCCAGACCCCAGAGGCCACTCTAGCACTCTGGACAGGCAGATGAACACTCTCCATCCCACTTCTGCTGCCCTGGAATAATAAATCTTTCCCCAGACAAACATTCCACTTCCCAGCATTACAGTGATTGGCCCCTGGCTCCCCTAACTGATTTATAAATTCTGAGACTGTGCTGGCTCTGCATTTCATAGAGCAAGCATCCGATAAGTATTTGTTAAGACAAACTCATATAAATTAATATAATCTTCTTAATTTATGAGTATAAGTACAAATTACAGATGTGTTCTAAGTGACTCTTCAGACAAAGTCCTGATTGAATCCCAGTTCTGTTTGTAAATTCTTTGATGATATTTGAGGGGATTGGAGGACGAAAATCAGACCAAAATAAAGTGGCTCCTGAGGAAAAAAAGTGAAACTTAGGTACAAATAAGCAGTATGAACTGTTTTATTAAGGAAAAGCCAAACAATTTTGCTTCCCAAACAATTTTTCTTCCCCCAAAATTCTCTCGGTTCATTCAAGAGCAGAAAAATATCTCAAGGAACAACTAGCTTTGAAAATCTTTATGAATTTACAGCTCGTGTGAATGATGAAAATGAGCCTAAGCTTAAAGTCACCGTCCCTGGTGACCAAGATAGCTTGAACAACACACACATTTTCTCCTATTTCCAAAGCTTAAGTTAATCAATGTACTTTGTGCAGATTCATGTGTGAACACAGCTACAATTCTTACTAGCTTTGTAAATAAGGAAAAAAATGGTATAGGCCAGGGAAGTGTGCTGCTTGTGCGTGTGTGTCCTGCGTAGCTGTTGGAGCACTAATGATACAAGTGAAGAAACCAACAATGTTTCCACTCACCCAGGAGGAATCATTAATTCTCAATGAGGCTAGTGGCTACCTCTAAGGCAAGGCTGATGTGCACACTTCATGGAAAGGCACAGAGGCTCTTCTACGGTCCTTTCATTGCATTTAGCAATGTGCCTCTCTAGTAGAGCTCTCAAGAAAATAAGATTCTTTTCCAAAAATTCTAGGCTGGTCATCAATGTATGTCTTCTTAAATCAAGACTTCTGACAGGCCTCCCTTAGCGAGGTAACATTTCTCTCCAGGTAAGGACCAGATGATTTACGTTATCTGTTATAAAGTCATTAGGTAAAAAAACTTCTGTTCCTGGGGAGGGGGGTAGGTTGACCGACAAAGAAGCTCCCTTGCAAACAATCCCTCTGCGTGTGGGGCCTGAGACGCGTACTAGTGTTCATTCCAAATGGAAAGTAACATGACGGTGGGACGCCTGGGTGGCTCAGTTGGTTGGACGACTGCCTTCGGCTCAGGTCATGATCCCAGAGACCCGGGATCGAGTCCCGCATCAGGCTCCCAGCTCCACGGGGAGTCTGCTTCTCCCTCTGACCTTCTCCTCGCTCATGCTCTCTCACTGCCTCTCTCTCAAATAAATAAATAAAATCTTTAAAAAAAAAAAAAAAGTAACATGACGGGTCTTCTAACTGTGTCTGCAGGAAATCAAAAAGCTGCTTTTGGTTAAAGTGTTTCACTACAACAGTTCTAGCCCCTCCAACACACACTTTCAAAAAAATAGAATTTTGGACACCGTCCATTCCTCGCTTCCAACTCTGCACACACAGCAGGTTCGGCCTGGCAGAGGTTTTCCTGAGCAGTAAGGTGGGAGCAGGGTCCAAGCTTACCCCACAGATCTTTCTTACACTGTCTGAAAACTACAGAGTAGATTCCAAGAATCCAAGAGAAAAAGACCTTTGTTTTGGGGATGGAACATCCCCTCAAATATCTGCTACTATCCCCCTTTCTTATTCAGGAGCAATGAGGTCTCTTGGGGACACTTGCTCTTAAGCTGCATTTCTATTTTAGCTCCGGCCCCACCCTGACCCACTTGGACTCATAATGCCATCCTCCCCTCAGCCCCACGAGAGGACCCAGGTCTCCAGTGCTCATCCTGGACGGAAACAGGCCTGAAGCTGGGAAGGGCGCCAAACAGAGATCTTTTCATGGTTTCTGTTCCCCATCATTTGCAGGGAAAAGGAAACACTGAACAATCAGAAATTGTCAAGCAGATGTGACAGAGATCTAATTAATCATAAAGACTATTTTAAAGTTGTATCTTCCATTTAAAAAGAAGATAATGCTAATAACATTGAAATGAAGTCTGTTAAAAGAAAATGACTACGTGTTGCCCAAATCTCAATTACTTCTTTGACACTGAAACACCATCCTAGCTCGTTACACACACTGACTCTGAAACACAGCAGGCTATCCCTTTCTCATGCTTCTCCCCTCTGTGGTTTATGTAACTTCTCTTTGTTCAACAAATGGCGCTCCAAGGTCAAGATGGAGTTAATTATGAAAACGGATCCATTAAAACTTACCCAAGAAGAACACATACCACAACTCCGCTATTTTCAAAAGGTCATGGGTGAGGTGAAAAGGAATGTGGGCACACCTTCAAGAACCACTTAGACTAGTACTTGATTTCCCCATAGAGGAAGACCCACGTGGGAAACAATACAGAACACGGCCATATCCAGCTCCTATCTTCCTAAGGGTTGCCCATTTCTGCCCTTTGTAGATGAAGTGGAAATTCCTTGAAGTTAGGAACTTGTGTCATTATTCACTACTCTGTTTTCCACAGAGCTTGACACAGTGTCTTACACCAAGGAAGAGTTCAGTAATGTTGGGAAATGTTTCATTCCCAATGTTACTGAGTATTCCCACTGACGTGGTCCCCAGACCACTCACAACCCTGGGGATCCCAAGGAGTCACCTGGGCAGGGTCTCACTGGAGAAACCCAGTAACATCCCCGTCAAATGAAATCTCTAGTCTCCAGATCATGACTCTAAGACCATGCAAGTGACCAGAAAGGCCCTGGGATCATCAGGACTTGAAATGACCAAAGGTCCTATATTAGTCATGACCCGAATAAGGAAAGAGCAACCCCAGATCAGAAAGGTTTTCAATACAGGGAAGCAGGGGGCTTCAGAGACCCTCATGTGTGGCACCTGCCACGTGTCTGTTTTGGAGACCACAAACAACAGAGCAACATCTTCCCTGACTCCCTCAGTTTAGCAGAACCTAACACAGGGAAGGGGCCAGGGAAATACAGCTCCAGGATTTCCCTGAGATGAAGGAACACGTCGGGGGGAGGCAGCAGCACCCCAATGATGCTGGACACACTCCTCACGGTGTTCCTGACCCCATCAGATCCATGGATATGGGCTAACAAGACACTGGACACTTCCTGCCATATTGTCATCAAAATCAGTCACTGAAACGTCAACTTAAATATCTGCAGTCTACTCTCTAGGCTACATCTGACCCACACAGATTTGTCTTCAGACCCTCGTGAACTCATCTCACACTTCCAATCCAGCTCTTCCAAAGCCTCTGACCAACAGTCAGCTGATTCTTCCAAGTGTCAACACCTTCTGACGTGGCTAAGAAATCCCTATTGAGAAGGAAGACCTTTTTCTCCACTTACGTTGGATATGTTGGTCCCCTGTGGCTATCGCTCCAAAGAACTACCTTGGACTAACGGAATGCCTTTTTAAGGGAAACATGTATATTTAAAAGTCCATGTAGGGCTTGCTGGCACAGGCCCACAGAAGTTTCAAGCAGAAGCTAACTGTGGGGGAGCACCAGCACCAGATAAGTCCAGCTGCAGGACATTCTACAAAGTAACTAGCCTCTTCTCTTCAAAAATGTCAAGGTCATCAAACACAAACACTAAGGAACTGTTCCAGACCAGTGACAACTCGTGCACCGCGCGACCCTGGCTGGGTTCCTGGGGCAATAAAGGACATGACAGGGACAAGCAGCAAAGTGTAAAGGAGGCCTATGGATTAGGAGGTGTGCGAGGGCGGTGTTCATTTCCCGTCAGTAGGTGGCAGCTACCCAGGGAGGCACACACACAAAGTATTTAGGGACTCTGTCTGCTATCAATTCTCAAATGGTTCAGAGAAAAGACAAGTGTGAGCAAGTGTGTGCGTGTGTGTGGAGAGAGACAAGTGTGTAAGGACATTAACGACTGGGGGATCCTGGCTGAAGGGTCGGCACAATGTCGGCAGGTAGCTACAATGGCTGTGGTTATGCCCACCAGGCACAGCTCCTCAGACAATGTACTTGGGCTAGACCGCTAGACAGAAAAGCGCGTTAGGGGTGCCCTCCTCATTTTCAATACTAAATGACATGGGATGATCAATGCCAAGGCGAGGAACAGGGCACCACAGACTCCTGACGGAAAGGCTATGTCATCTGTCTCTGAAGCCCACCGCCAAGTCATATCTAGTACCTTATAAATGCTCAAATAGTGAGCGCTCAATAAATACGTGCTGAATGCAAGCTACTTACTGCAGGTTGAATAGTGTCTCCCCCAAAATTCCTGTTCACTCAGAACGTGGCTTTATTTGGAAATAAGGTCCTACAGATATAATTAGTTAAGGATCAACAGGAGGTGGTACTAGATCAGGGTGGGCCCTAAATCCTTTACAAGAGACAGGAAGGGACACACAGAGACACCAAGAAGAAAGCAAAGGAAAGAAGGGGGACACAGAGACCATAGTGATGAGTCCATAAGCCCAGACAACATCAAGGGTTGCCAAGCAGCCACCAGAAGCCAGGGCAGGGGCAGGGGGCAGATTCCCCCTCAGAGCCTCCAGAAGGAACCATCCCTGCCAACACCTCAATTTTCAACTTCTGGCCTCCGGAACTATGAGAGAATTAATTCCTGCTTGCAGCCACCCAATTTGTAAGACTTTACTAGAGCAGTCCTAGGAAATGAATGTACCACTCGAACAATACTTAAAGTGGATTTTTCAAACTACCCTAAAGCTTCACTTAACATGTTAACTCCATTAGAGATGACATCATTTTCAAATGTTCATATTTTGGCTAAACGAATATGACTTGCAACATCTTAAGCCACACGTTGCGGAAGTACAGTTTCTTGATAACATTAAGCTGCTCTTACTTGGCACTGGCACGGTGGAGAAAGTCAGCGACCAGCAAAAGGGGCACGCTGTGTTTCTTTTTCCTTAAGAGACACAGATTTTTTTTTAAGATTTTATTTATTTATTTATTTGACAGAGATCACAAGTAGGCAGAGAGGCAGGCAGAGAGAGAGGGGAAAGCAGGCTCCCCGCTGAGCAGAGAGCCCGATGCAGGGCTCGATATTTAACACAGTTATACGTAAATCTATCTTTTAAAATGAGGCCAGGGAGTGCCTGGGTAGCTCAGCGGGTTAAGCCTCTGCCTTTGGCTCACCTCATGATCCCAGGGTCCTGGGATCAAGCCCCGCATCGGGCTCTCTGCTCTGCGGGGAGCCTGCTTCCTCCTCTCTCTCTGCCTGCCTCTCTGCCTACTTGTGATCTCTGTCTGTCAAGTAAATAAATAAAATCTTTTAATAAAAATAAATAATAAAATGAGGCCACAAGAAATTTTAAAATGCAGTGAAGTGGGCAAGGTAAACCTCTGACTAACAGTAAGGAGAGACAAATACATCTGGATTACAATACTGGAAACAGTTAAATTCTACAGCACTCTGCTGCAGAAAACACAGTTGGTGTTTTTTTAATTTAGTTGGTGAAACAAAAGCTAATGCTGATGTCTGAGAAGGGAACAGCAGTTCGCATTCATGAAGAGAGCACTTGGCCTTCGCGTGGAGCATGTCCAGTTCAAGCCGTGCGTCTGTTTCTAACGGTGGGGTGCACGTCACTAGGGTACTTGTCTGGACCGTGCAGCCGTGAGTGTGCCTCACAAAGGGCAGCCGTGGACAGCCTGCCCTTTGATGTCTCCCTTCTTTTGAGATTTAAAATAACATTTAAAAAACTGCCAACCAGCAAGGTCACTGAATATTTTTGGATGGCATGGAGAACGATTGCAAAGTTGTGGTCCCCTTCAGATGCGGCAGTCTGGGACTCCGCCAACAGGCCCAATTGCACAACATCCTGCCAATGCCAACTTCAGAAGTTATTTGCTTCAGAGAGCTCACAAACGCCTCCTCCTCTGTAATAAAACCACATTCTATAAGTTCGCAGAGGGTCTTCCTGACAGGGAATACCCAAGGAAACAAGGACTTCCCTGACCGCCTTATTTACAGTCCTAACCACTACCACCAGGCCTCTTTGCCACCCTCACCCCATGCAACCCCAAAGGCCCTGACCTGCCCTGCTGAATTTTCTCAGCACTTACCATTGACACACTACATATTTTTCTAATATATGTGTCAATTTTCAACTCCCTCGTTCTATTATATATGGTCCAGAAAAGCAGGGCTTTTGTCTGTTTTGTTCACTGATGGGTCTACAGACCTGAGATTTGTGCCTGACACATAATATTTATGGAGTGCATACTTGTGGAATTACCCAATTTAAATAGCAGAGACAATGGCTGCAGGAAACACATGGGAACACTGATGACTGATACTAGACTCCAGAATTCAATGGTGCCCTCTCCCCCACCATACACATTTGGGGTTTGCTCACACATCGACGGCATGTAAAATCAGAAATGGACTTCTAAATATCTGAATTTCCCAAAATACCTGATTTTCCCAAACTGTGGTTGAAGGCAAAGACCAGGACCTCACGGGACCCAATTCTAAAAATAATAAAATTTGGGGCTCCTGGGTGGCTCAGTCATTAAGCATCTGCCTTCAGCTCAGGTCATGATCCCGGGGTCCTGGGATCCAGCCCATACCGGGCTCCCTGCTCGGCAGGAAGCCTGCTCCTCCCTCTCCCACTCCCCCTGCTTGTGTTCCCTCTCTCTGTCAAATAAATAAATAAGATCTTAAAAAAAAAAAAACCCACAAGCTATATTGTTAAAAATAAATAAAATAAAATAATAAAATTCACTCAAACTGTGTCTCTGGAACTCTTAGATCACAGTGTGTCCATCTGAGAAAACTTCTTGCTGGAGATGATGGACATGCAAAGCCCCTGACCTAATGAAGTGTGGCCCTGATTGAATGAGTATTTAAAGATCATCAAGTCACACAGAAGAATACAGTATTGTGCACAACGGTTCTTGAGGTTTTCTTTTTTTTTCCCTCAGGGTTTTACATCAGTGTATCATGAAAACCTAACTATTTCAGATAAATAAAATCCAACCATACACCCACTACTCAGAAATTCTGGAAAGTCGGAAAGTGGCACAGACCAAAGCCCCAAGGGAAAGGGGGACACAGGGCAGAGAGGGACAGGAGGCCAAGTGGAGACAAGGCTGCCCTGGCAAACTCTGCGAAGTCTTTCTTCCACACAGTAAAGGGACAGCCACACTCAGAAAGCTGGTTCTATTCAGCAGAATTCACAAGTGAAGAAGCCTTTAGAAATGCTTTTTGAAGGGGAACAATTCACTGGCAGAATAAAGTTGTCCTTCAAGCATGAGTCACTCCTTATCAAAGATGCCTGAGGGGCAGTAAAGCCCCTGCAGCTACTATGGCGAGACAGGTTTACCGAGAACCTCTGGCAAAGAGTTTTGAAGTCACCTTCCTGACTGCAGCAAGCAGTGTTTGAAATGCACAGTCAGGGGCTCCCACTCAGGGCTGGGGAACATGAAAGTCTGCAGCTAAGAGGAGCAGGTCAAGTTCCACTAGAGACTCTTTCCTTTTTTTTTTTTTTTTTGGCCCCTCAGAGGTTGTCTTCAGAAAGAATCTATGGATTCTTGAATAATTTCCTCAACATCAGCTCTCAAAATATTTATAGAACAACGGCTTCATGCATAGCTGTTTTCCTACCTGCACCAAAGTTCTGTGGCTACAAAGCAAAATTAAAAGGGGCATTAGTCCTCCCAGCTGGTCAAAGCCAGCTGTTCCCGCCAAAAGCAGAATTCTGATTTTAAAACTGGTCTGGGAGCACTGAGGGGCAGCACATGACCTGCAGAGACAGACCGACAGACCACTCATCTCTGCTTCAGTGGCCCTCGGCACCACACTCAGTCGTATAATGGAGAGTGACGAAGGCCAGACGTGCAGATGTCTGTGTTTCCAGAATCGCGTCCCGCAGACAAGTTGGTCACACTCACCGTGTCCATTCCCTCCTGCTGCAGTGTGTGAAGTTGCTTCAAGCTCTCTACTTAAGCACTCAGTTCTCTCAGGTAACCGGCACTGAGGTAACCCCGCCTCTATCTTATTCTGCTACAATTTCATGTCTGTAGTGGGTTTGGGCAGATAAAATAACATTTTAAGATTTTATTATTTATTTGAGAGATACTGTGAGAAAGAGAGCAGGAGCCGGGGGAGGGGCAGAGGGAGAGGAAGAAGCAGACTCCCCGCTGAGCAGGGAGCCCGATCCCAGGACCTCACGATCATGACCTGAGCCAAAAGCAAACACTTGACTGAGCCACCCAGGCACCACATAACGTTCTTTTTAAAAAACTAAACAAAAGTTAATGCTTCCTTTCTCATTTCAAAGACAACACATATTTTTTGCTAGAAATATCTAAAAGAGTCAAAAGTATAGTGTAATGAAAAAATAAAGATCAGTAACCCCAGCCGGAGAGATCAACTCCTCTTTATTTCCTTTCCACAATTTTTTAATACTAGCTCTACTGAAGGGGATTTCACTTACTACACAGTGTACTCACCGAAAGCATACAAGTCAGTGATTTTCGGTATACTGAAGGAGTTGTGCAACCCCTGGCACAATCGATTTACAAAATTTTTGACATCCTAAAAAGACACTGCACTCTTTAGTGGTCACTTGGATATCTTGGATTGGCTTCTGTGTCTGCTTAGCCACTGTCCTGTTGTTTTCTTCCTACCATCAGGCTCTCTACCCAGCATACCATCTCCCAGCTGGTACCACCCCCTTGCCCTATAGGATCGTCTTGACTCCACTCAGTGGTTTATTAATAACAAAGTTTCTGTGAGCACAGAAGAGGTCCCATTCAAAATTTTCTCTCCTATGTGAAATGTCACTATTGAGGGTAATAACGATGTAATCAAGATGATGAGGACACTGACAACAGAGGAAAGCATTCACTGTGTGCTCCAGACTACCAACACTGCTCTGTATGCATTATACAGGGGATCCCATTACATCCTTATCACAACCCAATACAGCAAGGATGGCTACCAGCCCCCCTGTAGAGATGAGGAAACCAGGCCCACAGAAACCAAAGGCTTAGAAGGAGAGCTGAATTTTGAACCCCAAGCAACGTGACACAAAGCTCAGGCCCTCTTAACCCTTATACTATACTGCCCCCCCTTCAGAGAACTCTCAAAATGGAGTACAGCCAAGGTGACATCATGTGGGAAGATGACTGGTCAGGCACTTGCCTGGAGAGCCTGGGAAAGGATGAGCCATCAGTAGGATAAAGGGCAGGGGAATGAGAACACTGTACATAGGAGACTAGACGAGTGTGACCAGAACCAGGTCTATTTCAAGAGTAAGAGTCATACCAGCCTTAACGTTCCATCTCCACCAGGAGAGGGTCCCTGGGCTCCTTTCAAACTAATTACTACTAATTAAGTTTATCTCTTTGCATCAGGGAGCTAAAAGAAGCCTTGGAATTAGAAACTGTTGTGGTAAGTGGTAAGGAAATTTTGTGAGGAGAGGATAACAACCAAAAACGCAATGATTAAAGTTAAGGCTTTAGTCTGGAAAGCAATTCAGTAACCTATTAGCAGTGGCTAGCTTTAAGAGATGGGATTAGTAAGTACTTTTCATTTCATTTTATATAGTTCATACTGGTAAATTTCCACAACAATCTTATATTACTTAGAAAGTTGAAAAAATATCTATATAAAAGAATGCTTAGAGGGGAGGAGCAGAACTTCTGGAACAGTGTGAAGCTTGGCAAAACTTCCCCCAAACAAGCCATGTTAAAACTGGACAAATTTGTCAAAAACAACCATTTCAGGACTGGAAATCAACCGGAGCCATACAACAGACTGAGAAGTATTTATTCAAGAAGAACTACAAAACCTCAAGTTAGAACAGTGGCAATGTGTGGCCTTTTAGGCTGGGAAGCTCCCACCCCTCAGCCCAGCTTGTCGTGGTAAATGATCCGCCAGGGCCGGACAAGCTGTGAAAACTGGTGGCTCCTCTGTTGGAGGCATTGACCTGACGCGGAAGACAAGCCCAAGAGCACTGTCATAAACAACAGTGGTTGTGGATAATTATAGACCAACACCTCAGCTACCTTCAGGGTGTAATACTGATTTGAGGCAAGCAACAAACCAGCAGACAAGGAAAAAAAAATGACAGGTAGATGCAAAGAATAAGAGAACCATAGTGATAAGCTGCCCCATGTCCCCAGTGTTCTGGAAGGATATACACCTACGGGAGAGACTGGAGACGGCCCTGGTTATCCATTCACCCTAGGGGAAGTGAGGCCTAGTGCATGCATGGAGGAAGCATAAGTAGATCTGGCAGAAAGTAAGCCAAGAGTGAACTTATAAATAACCTGAACTTTTCAGATGTGTTCCCCCAACTAAACACAGATCCACTGCAGAATGATGAAGCTTTACTGGCTTAAGGTGTTTAGGCAGCCCTCTAAATAATCACTGGCTAATCACTATAAGCTATATTGGTCCAGGGGTGATCCTTAGGATGCTGGCCTTAAATATATAAATAAGGGGAAAAAATGACCCAGGTCATCAGCAGCTGCTTACTGCTGGGAAGACAGACTCTACAGAGTTCATCCAGACAAGTCACAACCAAAAAGCAACAACAAACCTGGATTTTTGCCAAGCATGGTCAGAATCCTGAGTTGCTACAATATATGAACTAAAATATCCAGTTTAAAAAATAAGATATTGGGGGGGAGGGAGAAACATGCAAAGTAACAAAAAAAGTATTGGGAACTAAACTCATCTGGGGGGCCAGATGCTGGACTTAACAAAGATTCAAAGTAGCTATTATAAATGTGGTCAAAGAATTGAAAGAATCCATGTTTAAAGAGTAAAAGGAAAGCATAATGACAACACATCAAATAGAGAGTATCGAAAAAGATAAAAATTATAAAAAGGAATGGAAATTGTGGAGTTCAAAAGCAGATTAACTAAAGAAAAGTTCACTATAAGGGGCTCAACAGCAGATCTGAGATGGCAGAAGAGTCAGCAAACTTGAAATGATCCAACCTGATGAAAAAAGAAAACAGAAAAATGCACATACCTCAGAGACATGAGGGGGGACCATCAGAAATATCAATATGAATGTAAAGGAAGTCAAAAGACAAAAAGACACAGCAAAGTATTTAGAAAAAAAAAAAAACAACCAATGGCCAAAACTTTCCAAATTTGATTTTAAAAAGTTATTCTTCACATCCAGCAAAACTCTAAGAAAGATTAACACAGAGATCCGCCGGACTCAGCATAGTCAAACTGCTAAAAGCCAAACACAGAGACAATTTCAAATGTATCGAGAAAAAGGACTCATCATATAAAGGGGAACCACAATGAAATTAACAGTTGACTTAACATTTGAAATGACAGAAACCAGAAGGCAGTGACATGACATGTCAAAGTGTTAAAAGAAAAAAAAAAACTGTTAACAGATGGACATTGTGGAGGGTATGTACTATGGTGAGTGCTGTGAGTTGTGTAAGACTGATGAATCACACACCTGTACCCCTGGAACAAATAATACATTATATGTTAATAAAAAATAAAGTAAATAAATCTTTTAAAAAAGAAAAAGAAACTGTTAACCAAAAAGTCTAGATTCAACAAAACTATATTTCAAAAAGTAGAAATAAAGACATCCTTAGCTAAACAGAGACAGATAATCTGTGGCTAGCTGAGCTGCCTTACTAGCAATACAAAAGGAAGCCCTTCAGGCTGAAAGGAGAGGACACTGGGTGGTAATCTGAATCCACCAAAGAAATAAAGAGCACTAGTAACAGTAATTACAAAGGTAAATACAAAACAGAGAGTTATAAATATTTTCTTCTCTTCTTTACAGGTAACTGATTTAAAAGCATATAAAACACTAACTACAGACCTTTATCTTGGAAGTTCATAACATATGAAGACATAATATATATGATAATAATACCACAAAGAAGGGAGGGAAAGAGACTTTTTTTTTTTTTTTTTTTTTTTTTTTGATCTTTGATGCAGTGTTCTTTTCTGGCTCTTCAAAATCCTCTGATCCTGGGTATACCAGGATGGAGTTCATCTACCTATGGTATCTGTAGAATGAGAATATTTCTTACATTTGACTGTGTCTCTCTCTGTATAAGCTACTTATCTAAAAGAAAGAAAGAAATTTTCCAGGCAAGTAAAGAAGATATTTATCCAAAATAAATAATGTCTTTTTTTTTTTTTTTTTTTTGGAAGTCCTAAAGTTGCTAACCTTGACCTGAAAAGAACATCAGTTATAACTCCTCAGAAGAGATCTGACAGTTGGGAGTTGACAGAATCAAAACAGTGTATACCCAAATTTTGGAAAAGTACACTTTATTGGTTAAAATGTGGTCATAGGGGCACCTGGGTGGTTCAGTGGGTTAAGCCGCTGCCTTCGGCTCAGGTCATGATCTCGGGGTACTGGGATGGAGCCCCGCATCGGGCTCTCTGCTCGGCGGGGAGCCTGCTTCCCTCTCTCTCTGCCTGCCTCTCTGTCTACTGTGATCTCTCTCTGTCAAATAAATAAATAAAAACTTTTAAAAATGTGGTCATAACACAAAATGTTCAAAATGGCATCTTTGTATTTAATATTACTGTGCATTGAGTGAACTGAGAGATTTAGTGGAGAAGTTTCTTTTTTTTTTCCAATGGAAAAAGGTTTCTATATTTTATTGGAAAGGTGTCAGTATTAATCTAAAGTAGACCATGATGCATAGTGCAATCTCTAACCACTAAAAATATAACTCAAGAAAAAAATGTAAAAACTCAACAAATGAATTAAATCTAGTAGGACACTAGAAATTACTTAAGATGAAAGAAAACAGTGAGGCGCAATAAACAAAAAAAAAAAAACATGGATCAGAGAAAACAAATAGCAAAATAGTAGATGTAATACAACCAGATCAATAATTAAATTTGAGTGGATTAAACACTCCAATAAAAGGCAAACCATCAAAGTGGATAAAAAATAACAATATCCAACTATATGCTGTCTACAAAAAACACAAATAAGAAAAAGATGTATAGGGGCGCCTGGATGGCTTAGTGGGTTAAGCACCAGCCTTCAGCTCAGGTCATGATCCCAGGGTCCTGTGATCAAACCCTACACTAGGCTCCCTGCTCCGTGGGGAGCACGTTTTTTCCCCCTCCCTTTGCCTGCTGCTCCTCCTGCTTGTGTTCTCTCTCTGTAAAATAAATAAATAAAATATTTTTTAAAAGAGAGAAAAAGAGAAAGAGATACTATGTAAACATTAACCGTAAGAAAATTATAGTAGCTATACTGTTATCAGACAAATAATCTTTAAGATAAAAAAGTTACCAGAGAGGGCGCCTGGGTGGCTCAGTTGGTTGAGCAACTGCCTTCGGCTCAGGTCATGATCCTGGACTTCCAGGATTGAGTCCTGCATCGGGCTCCCAGCTCCTTGGGGAGTCTGCTTCTCCCTCTGACCTTCTCCTCTCTCATGCTCTCTCTCACTCATTCTCCCTCAAATAAATAAATAAAATCTTTGGGAAAAAAAAGTTACCAGAGAAAAAGAGAAGTTTTATGATTATGGAAGTGCCAATTCATCAGGAAGATATGACAATTATATAGACATAAACACTTAACAACAGCACACCAAAATACATGAAGATAAAACCTGACAGAACTGAAGGGAGAAAGAGGCAACTCAAAACAGTATTTGCAGACTTGAATATTGCACTCTCAGTAACTGATGTAATGACCAAGGAGAAAATCAGCAAGGATACACAAGGCCTGAACAACACTGTCAACCAACTTGACCTGACTGACATCTTAAGAAACTTCCAGCAACAACAACAGAATACACACTCTTTTCAAGCACACCTGTGACATCCTCCAGGACAGACAATAGGCTAGGCCAAAAAACAAGTGTCAATACATTTAAGAAGATTGAACTAATATAAAGCATACTCTCTACCACAATGGAGTTAAACTAGAAATCAAGAACACAAAGAATTTGGGGATCCTCAAATATCTGGAAATTAGAAAACATGTCTAAATAATTTGAGAGTCAAAGAGGAAATCAAAGGGAAGTTAGAAATGACCTCAAACTCAATGGAAATAAAAACACAGATCAAAATTACAGAATACAGCTTTGGAAAGTGCAGAGAAAGAGATTTATAATTTTAAAGGCCTGCAGGAGACAAAGAAAAGACTCAAGACAATAATATGAACTTCCACCTTAAGAAACTAGAAAAAGAAGAGTAAACTAAACCCAAAACAAGCAGACAGAAGGCAATAATAAATACTATAGCAGCAACTAATGAAAAAAATAAAATGAATGAAACCAAACATTCATTCTCTGATCAGGAACAAGGCAAGGACTCTCTGACTCATGTCTTATCACTTCTAGTCAACACTGTACCTGATGTCCTAGCCAGTGTAATAAGGCAGGAAAAGAAAATTTTAAATGTACAGATTGGAAAGGAAGACGTAAAACTTCCTTACTCCCAGAAGACATGATCCTGTATACAGAAAACCCTAAGGAGTCTACCCCCTCTCAAAAAATCTAGTATGATAAGAGAATTATGCAAGTTCACAAGACACAAGATCAATATCCAAAAATCGACTATATTTTTACAGCAATGAGCTGTACCACCAATGAGCAATCCAAAAATGAAAGTAAGAAACAATTCCATTTACAACAGCATCAAAATTAATAGAGTTAGGAATAATGATCATACACTGAAAAATACTGTTGCGTGATTAAATAATATCTACACAAGTGGAAGGAGACAGATACTGTGTTCTTAGATTAGAAGACTCAGTATTATTATGATGGTATTTCTCCCCAAACAGAGCTACAGATTCAACACAACCCAGGAAGTTTTTTATAGACATTAACAAGAATGGCCATAAGCAGATGACTGTTTGTAGCTGAGGTACGGGCGGGCACTTGACAGTTCATCATGATAGTCTCTTCATTTTTGTATGTCCGATATTATCCACAATAAAGTGGGTTGTTTGTTAAAAGAAAAAATTAACAACTAATGAGGAACAATCAGAATTCCAAGCACTGCCTTAATATTCCTCACTCTTCATCCTCTGCCTTCATCACTCAGCTACAGGTTCATCCTTGCTCAGAGTCCGCTCTGTGGACATGGCTAGTGCATGGGTACGTACAAAGGGAAAACTAAGAGAGCAAGCACACAGGCTGACAAAGGAAGCATAAGTGAAAGATCATAGGCATTTGCTACAGCCGTTCCTGTGGCTTAATCCATCGCCAGGCTTAAATTTTTGGCAGCTAACGGCAACGCCGCAACTGCACGTGTCAATCTCTAATGATCCACGTGCCAGACTGGAAGCTACCAGAGAACTGTTACAAAATGCTCCTCTATTGTTATGACAGTTGTACAGTAATTTACTTGGATCTGAGCTAAGTACAAATTAGTGGTGCTCTAAGATCAAAGCACCCAGATCTTCAAAGTTGCCATCTTCACTGCCCTACCCCATCCTGTCTGGAACACCTGCACATTCCTTTCACTTTCTATTCCCAAGTGCACACTATAAAGCTCTGCCCGAAAGGGAAAGCAAAGCCTATTTTAGTTTCCTTCCAAATATTTGGTGCTTTCCAACTTTACTCCTTCCTTCCCTGATGGAATAATACTTTATACTTACAAAGCATCATTCATCTCCTCTTAAGATCCTCACCAAACCACCACGACATAAGCAGAGCAGGTGTTAAAGCTGAAGTAATGGCAGAAGCCCAATGTCCCATAGAGCATCCAGCCTCCCCTCCAGTCCATGCCTATAACAAATGCTATGTGCATGCCACTTCCTGCTGCTGCCTCTCAAAGCACAGGGGTCACCTGCTAGCAATAGACAAGGAAGCCCTATTCTAGGAATGAGCAAGAATTTGCCTGAATGGTCTACAATGGGCACTGGAAAGTTCTACCTATACCTCATCATGGAACCCAAAAATAACTTATAAAAACATACAATCCTCAAGTTTTAAGAAGTATTAAATAGTTCTAACATATAATACTCCATAAATATTTTGTCTGAAAAAAACACACTTGGTTTTCTCATTCTGATCTATGACTACAAATGTCTTTCTACCCCTTGACCATGTTTAATTTTCTCTCTTCTCCCTAGTCTAGAGCAAAATTTTACTTTTTAATGAGACAGATCATATGTCCAATAACATTTCCATGAGATCCATGAAAAAGGCAAATATCACTCTTTAGAATAATAAATAATTCATATCAAAACACTTAGCTTTAAAAGATTGCCACTTGTAGGAGCAATCAGAATTTCAAAAATGCCCAGTAAGACATAATCTTGTCCATCCAAACTTTCTCATTTACATATAATTAAAAGAAAGGATTCACTTTTCCATAAATTTCAATTTTCTTTAGATGCAGCAAAGATTATTACATCAAAGCAACTTTACTATTCAATCTTCTTATCTTTTATACAATTAAACTGCAAGTCATCATCTGAGATAGAACTAGACAATTTGCTGGTGCTTAGCTCTTATGAAAAAGAGTTTCAAGAACTGAAATGATGACTTTAAAACCATTAGGATAACAAATGGCGGGGAGCAGATGAGAATTTAAAAAATGCATTCCAAGTTAGAAACATGAGCTCCTGCTTAAAGTGCAGGGTTTTGTTGTTGTTGTTGTTGTTGTTGTTGTTTTAACGAATTTAAGAAACAGATTGAAATAATATTTATTTCACAAGTATAGTAAAGTACCAATTTTTAAAATCCTTCTTCTTGTACTATGGCAATTTTTGTGTTGGCCAAGCAAGTCACTTTCTCTCTCCGGCCTTCTAATAATGAACATATTCTGACAGCATTATACACACCACAACTCTACTGCAGACCAAGATGGTTCTGGGTCAAATCCAAGACTTCTGGTTCAAATTAGGATAGTTATCAAATTAAAATAGTTCTGGCTCAACTGAGTCATCCTACACAGGCAGCTGAGTCCATTTCAAGGTTAACTGCCTGCTGCAGGGTAACCCTGAGCATCCCAGACGGCTGCATTTTATGGTCTGCCCTAAACAGAACTGGACCCCCAGAGGAGTTCCAAAATCAACACAGCTTTCTAGGTGGCCTCCAAGAGCCAGTTAAGTTATAGCCAGAACTGACTAGGAGGATAGGGTCTCTATCACCAGCAGGTGAGATGTCATCTCCCTAGATACATTCCCCCACTGTGAGCAAAGGATGCAAACATTTACTTGGTGAATTTATATATCATCCCTGAGTCAGCAGAATCAATTCTCTGAACCTGCTTTTTCTGGTGGCTGAGCTAACTCTATGGTTGCACTTTTGGTGAAAAATCGATTCTTTAGTTAAATAGGCTAGAGGGGGAAAAGGTAACAGAAACTTTTTTTCTTCTTTCACTTTTGGGATTTGAGTGTCTTTAAGGGTTTTTCTATTTGTGGGGAAAACAAAGCCTTTCAGTATTTTGATTTATAATTTAAGGAGCTTAGGAAATTTAAAAAATGCAGGGGTGCCCTGGGTGGTTCAGTCAGTTAAGCATTTGACTCTTGATAACACCTCAGGTCCAGATCTTAAGGTTGTGAGTTTAAGTCCAATATTGGGCTCTATGCCAGGCATGGAGCCTACTCTGAAAAACAAAAAGAAATAAAAAATATTATAGAAAGTGATACTCTCACACCAAGACAAGTTCACAGCCAATCTACAACCAGTATGCTGTCAGAGTTAACTTGCATTGACTCTCCCTCACTTCCGTGCTTTTAACACATTCCCACCAATTAGGATAACTCAGATAATGGCTTTTTTTAATTAATAGTTTTTTTGTTAATAAAAGAAACACCTGTCTCTTATAAAAAAACAAACAAAAAGTATAAAAGGGAAAGCTAGAAGTTCCTCTAATTCCACCTTAATGACAACCACTATTTATAGATTTACATAAACTCTTTAATGCATATGCCACCAGCTCTATGTACACAGACTCTTAAATCACATCTTTTGATGGAAAATGAAATCATGTGTCATCTATAGTACAGTCACTTGTTTTTTTCAATTAACAATTAGTGATGGCTATTTTGCACACATCGATACACACAGAGCTACCCCTTTCTTACAAATATTTATGAGTATTCCACTACGTGCATAGACTAACTGTAATTTACACTTCATAGATATTCAAGTAATTTCCAGTTTACTGGTATTACAAGCAAAAGGTAACTCAGATCCTCCTAAATACATCTTTGCATGCATTTACAAGTATTTCCATAGGGTAAATTCCTAAAAGTGGAATGGCTTGGTCAAAAGGTGTGACACATAAAATTCTGACAGATATGGCCAAATGCCCTCCAAATAGGTTTTTAAATTTATACTTCCAAATACCAGTAGTGTCTCAGACCACCTGGCTTCCCTGCCCACCCCCCACCAACAACAACAATAACCAATCTTTGTCATCTTTGCAAATGAAAGAGATTAAAACTCATCACACTCATTTCAATCTGTCCTTTTAATTATTAGCAACGTTATGCATTTAGCCTTCCGTGTTACCAGATGTGTGACCCTGGGAAGGTGTTTAATCTGTCCATGCCTCAGTTTCCTTGTTTTTAAAATGGGGATAAGAGTAATTTCTTCCTCCTAGAGGAACTGTGAAGATCGAATGAGATAAAGCAGCTAGGACACTTACCACAGAGCCTGGCACACAGTAGGAATTGAACAAAAAAGATTTGGTGAACAATGGGGTAAATATAATATTCTATCAGGCAGACTTCCCAGAGTGACCTCAGCAATTACCACTGCTGGTAATTTGAGAACTGTTCAATGTTGTTATTATCAATTGCACTACATTCTTTGAGTAAATTGCTCCTTTGTCTCTTTAGGACCATTTTTCTAAGGCCATTCTCTGAGGATTTGAAAAGTGTTACAGTTCTTCCTTCTATTCTTGAGAAAAAATGAACTAGCAACAATATGTCACCTATCAAGTTTGATGAACTAAAAAAAAAAAAGAAATACCTTCTATTACAATCAGTAACTGAAAAATTGAGTATTATATATTTATAAATAAACACACATATATTTCTTATATGTGACTTTTCTTCTACCAGTAAAAAAAAAAAATGAATAGAAGTTATAATATTATCTTATAAATCTCATACAATGTCTGAGCTTAACCAAATTTCTCAAAAATAACCAAGATTTTAAAAGGCTAGAAAGAGGGATGCCTGGGTGCCTCAGTTGGTTAAGCGGCTGCCTTCGGCTCAGGTCATGATCCCAGCATCCTGGGATCGAGTCCCACATCGGGCTCCTTGCTCAGCAGGGAGCCTGCTTCTCCCTCTGCCTTTGCCTGCCACTCTGTCTGCCTGTGCTCACTCTCTCTGACAAATAAATAAATAAAATATTTTAAAAAATAAATAAAATAAAAGGCTAGAAAGAGCATCACCCAATCTTAATAAAAATTAAAGCCAAAAAAAGCTACAAAATCACAACTCTTCTTGAACCCAACAAAGAACTAAGGCCACAAAGGCAACCAAGTAGCTTGAAGTCCTCGATAACTCCCGTACTAGGAGAGAAGAGGCACATGGACTGTACTAATAGTGACACAGCCCACAAGAAACACATGCCTGCCACACAAATGGGGTTCAGTGGAACAGGTGGGCAACATGGATGAAAAGATTTAAAGCTAGAGCAGAGAGACAGAAAAGCTAAGACAGAACCAAACAGAAATGACAGAAATTAAAAACATGGTATCACAGATAAGAGGTACCAGAGACAGATTCACCAAGCTGACATAAAAATTAACAAGTAGTTAACAGAATCCCAGAAGAAAGGACGAATGGAAAGGTAGAAATATTTTGAATACTTAGAGGCCAAGGATTTTTCAAACATAATGAAAGATATCAAGCTACAGACCCAAGGGCTGTAGAGGACCCCAAACAAGATAAATAACAAAATCACATCATATCCAAATTGCTGAAAACTAAAATAAGGAGGAAACCTTAACGGCTGCTGGGGTAGAGACAGGAGCTGGGGAGATACATTACCTTCAGAGCAACATAGAGGGCAATTACAGCAGACACTGTGTCAGGAACAATGCAACTTAGAAGACAACGGTGCAACATCTTTAAAATACTGAGGGAAAACAATTCAATGCAAAAGTCTTTGCCCTGAAAAACAGTCTTTTAAAAATAAGTATGAAATTAAGACTTCTTCAAACAAAAGCTGAGATGAGTCATTCCCAGAAGATCCATACCACAAGAAATGTTAAAGGAAGTGGTTCAGTCAAAAGATAATGTGGGGGGGGCGCCTGGGTGGCTCAGTGGGTTAAGGCCTCTGACTTCGGCTCAGGTCATGATCCCAGGGTTCTGGGATCGAGCCCCAGATGGGGCTCTCTGCTCAGCGGGATGCCTGCTTCCCCCTCTCTCTCTCTGCCTGCCTCTCTGCCTACCTGTGATCTCTCTCTCTCTGTCAAATAAATAAATAAAATCTTAAAAAAAAAAAAAAAAGATAATGTAGGAGAGCAGGGGAAGCACCCTGGACAGTGGCAAGGGGAGTGGGGGTGAGGCAGCACATGCCAAGGGCTGGGGACCCCCTGGGGATCAAGGTTCAGAGTTCGTAGGTTTGAGGACCAGCTCAGATGCAGAATCAGAAGCTCAGAGAGGTGAAGTGACCTCCCCAAGGCCACACAGCTAAGTGGCTGTGACTGAATTGGAAACCTGGAGTGTCCGGTTCCAAATCAGTGCCCAGTGAAGTTATGAGAAACAAGAGAAGGAAAAGCTAACAGGCCACTGGAGCTACCAAGTGTTTGGAAGAAAAATACTATGGAAGGGGAAGTGGAGAGTAAGGGCCAGGCCCTGTGGGGCCAACAGACAGCTGAATCCGCACTGTTGCTGAGTTTGTTCTATGTGCTGCTGATGGTGGAGACAGTGTCTCCGGGGCCAGGGGCCCATGTACAGGGTCCCACATTAGCCCCCAGTTGTCACCCTCAGGTGTGACCCAGGCCCCCAGGGGAGATGAGAGCACCCAGTGTAGAGCTCAGGAGCATTAGTATATTCACACTGTCATCCAGCTGTCACCACCATGCACCTCAGAACTGCCTTCTTTGGGAAGGCTGAATAATATTCTACTGTATGGGGGTTCCTGGATAGCACAGTCAGTTAAGCATCCGACTCTTAACTTCAACTCAGGTCATGATCTCAGGGTCATGAGATCCAGCCCCACATCAGGCTCCATGCTGGGCGCGGAAACTGCTTAAGATCCTCTCCCTTCCTCTGCCCCTCCCAACTTCTGTGCAAGTGCACTCTCTTAAAAAAAAAAAAAATCCACTGTATGGATATGCCACATCTTGTTTATCCATTTACCCATTAGGGACACTTAGGTTGCATCCAAACCTTTTGACTACTGTGAACAGTGCTGCTATGACTGTGGGTGTACAGACACCCAATTCCTGGCTTTCCAATCTTTTTGGTATATACCTAGAGGTGGATTTGCTGGATCACACGGTAATTCTATTTTTTTCTGGTTTTATTGAGACAGAACTGATATCCAGCATTGGAAGAGTTTAAGGTGTAGAACATAGCAACTAAACTTACATACACTGTGGAATGACAACCACAATAAGCTTAAGTTAACATTTATCATCTCGTAGAGATCAAAAGGAAATAAAGAAAAGATAATGTGAGGAAGAAACCTAGACCCACACAAGAAACTAGGAGTTCCTGAAATAGTTTAAAAAGAGAAAAGTACAAAACAAATTAAAAATTTTAAAACTCTGTTCATCAGTTACAAGCAGCCACCTTTCAGGTACTCAGTAGTCCCATGTAGCTGGTGGCTACCAGGTTAATACATCACAGATACAAGTATTTCCAAAGCTGCATGAAGTTCAATTGGAGAACACCCTCTAAAAGGTAATTTAGTGACTAAAGCAAAAATAACAATGTATTATGTTTATAACATGTAAAATACAATATTATGACAATAGCGTTAAACATTCTTACAAGGTTCTTGTACAACAGATCAAGTAGTAGAATATTTGAAGACCGACTATGATAAATGAAATATATATATTATAAGCTTTAGGCAAACCCTGAAATGGGTCAGAAAGGGCGATACAACTAATAAGTTACTAGGGGAGAAAAAAAATGGAACCTTAAAAAAAATACTTGGGGCGCCTGAGTGGTGTAGCTGGTTAAGTGCCTAAATCTTGGTTTCGGCTCAAGTCACGATCTCATGGGTTGTGGATCAAGCCCTATACTGGGCTCCTCTCTTAACAGGGAGATTGCCTCTCTCTCTCTCCCTCTGTTCCATCCCCCTTGTGCTTGCTCTCTTTCTCTAAAATAAATAAATCTTTTAAAAAGGAAGTTAAAAAAATAAAATACTCAATCCAGAAAGAAAAAGAAAGAATACACAGGGCCAGGGATAACACCTGTTCCCAACAGCCAGACTATATAGCTAAAAAGGCTGAATTTTAGTGTATGCATGAAATCATGCCTCACTAGACCAGTTCTATTTTTTATCAGAGAAAAAAAAGAATGGAGTCTCTGTCCTGATAATAGGATACCATTTGGCATAACAACAGAGATATAAGACTTAATACTTATTTCACTATTACATATATAGTTATTTTGTATTTGAAAGTATGGGCTAACTCATGGACAGCAAAGTTTCCATGAAGTGTGCAAATACAGGTAGCCCTTGCTGGTGATCACAGTTTAAAAGCAGTGAAGCGGGGTGCCTGGGTGGCTCAGTGGGTTAAAGCCTCTGCCTTCGGCTCAGGTCATGATCCCAGGGTCCTGGGATCAAGCCCCGAATCGGGCTCTCTGCTCAGCGGGGAGTCTGCTTCCTCCTCTCTCTCTCTGCCTGCCTCTCTGTCTACTTGTGAGCTCTGTCTGTCAAATAAGTAAATAAAATCTTTTTTTTAAAAAATAAATAAATAAAAGCAGTAAAGCTAGGATTCAACTTAAGCTAAGATTCATTTAACCTCAAAGTTCATCCTAAATCCACTTTACTAAATTCAACAGGATACTGCACTTGATGTTTACGAGGTGAGTTACAAATGTACTTCAAGAGCCAGCTCTTGATAAAACAGGGTAGGTGCCTTACACGATTCTTTGCCCTGATATTGGCACTGGGAATGCCTATGTGATTAGCACTTTGCCAAACACAATGCTTCTGGTGCACTGGTCATCTTAATGGGGCATCCAGCTGTCCGTTGAACAAACAAGACATGAGATTGGGAACAGACCGGTCAATGTAGGCAAACGTGGGTGATTGTCGTCAGACCTTCACTGGTTGCTAGACAACTCATGTCCCAGACACGGAGGGAGGCGCCCTCCCCACCAGGAGTGGGCACTGATCCCCAGCCTCCCGCATCCTCCCTCTTATCCAACAACACGAGAAGAAAATGTACCAGCAGACTGTCTATGAAGAGGGAGGATTAAAAAATGACAGAGGGAATAGAGAAGCTAAGTATTTCTTCGTATAAAAAATCTGAAAGGTTATTTGGTGGGTTTTTTTTTTCCATTTTATCTATTTGACAGAGATAGCAAGAGCAGGAACACAGCAAGGGGAGAGGCAGAAGGAGAAGGAGGTTCCCAAAGAGCATGAAGCCCAACGTGGGGATGGATCACAGGACCCTGGGATCATGACCTGAGCAGAGGGCAGGAGCTTAATGACTGAGCCACCCACGTGCCCTAAAAGGTTATTTTTTTTTTCAAGATTTTATTTATTCTTTTGACAGAGAGAGGGAGAGCACAAGCAGGCAGAGCAGCAGGAGGAGGCAGAGGGAGAAGCAGACTCCCCGCTGAGCAGAGAGCCCCATGTAGGGCTCGATCCCACAACCCTGGGATCACGACCCGAGCCAAAGGCAGACATTCAACCAAATGAGCCAGCAAGGCGCCCCTAAAAGCTTATTTTGAAACTAACAAAAACTTAAGCAAAACCATTACTTTTAAAAGTCAGTTTATGCAGAATATTGACAAACTGAGTTGAGACCTCACCTCCAATACTAAGAAGCGTGCAACACAGGCATATATCTTTATTATTATTTATGTTATCTTAAAAAAACAGAAATTGAGGGGTGCCTGGGTGGTTCAGTCATTGGATATCTACATTTGGCTCAGGTCACAATCCTAGGATCCTGGGATCAAGCCCTGCATCGGGCTCCTTGCTCGGCAGGAAGCCTGCTTCTCCTTCTCCCACTCCCCCTGCTTGTGTTCCCTCTCTTGCTGTGTGTCTCTGTCAAATGGATAGATGAAGTTTAAAAAAAAAAAAAATAGCATCTAACACCTGGTCCATTTTTAAAAAATAAATAAATAAAAATAAATTTAAAAACAAAAATTGATAATATTTTGAGTATTGTTAATGCTTAACTTTTACCATGTTCTTTTAATTCCTAAATTAAAATTTAAGGCCCAGGGGCGCCTGGGTGGCTCAGTGGGTTAAGCCTCTGCCTTCGGCTCAGGTCATGATCCCAGGGTCCTGGGATCGAGCCCCGCATCAGGCTCTCTGTTCCGCGGGGAGCCTGCTTCCCCCTCTCACTCTCTGCCTGCCTCTCTGCCTACTTGTGATCTCTGACTGTCAAATAAATAAATAAAATCTTAAAAAAAAAATTTAAGGCCCAGAGGATTATGAACTTATGATAGAAGTGATGAAGGAAAGAAAACTGGATGTATTTATAATTTACCTTATTGAAAGCATGAGCCCCATGAACCTAAGTACTGAGTACCTATGAAGCACCGTTCACTGGGGATACAGAAACATTGTCAACTGTGTCTCAGGACCTTACGGTCCACTTAAGGGAAGAGATGACTCCAACAACATGACAAAGCAACAGGAACTAAATACAGGTTTAGAACTCGTGCTGCTTCAACACAGAGGTAGGAATACTGCCCTCCGTCTGCACTGGGGGCCAAGGAAACTCTTCGCCAAGGAAGACACTAGAGCTTGTTCTTAGAAGGTGAGCAGGGGCTCAACACACATAAACACCGGGCTAGTCAGAGAGCCTGCCCTATTCAGAAGGAATGCAGGCGAGGTTTTTAGAGAAAGTGACTAGTTCTAGAGTCTGGAAAAGTTGGCTCAGTCCCCTCATCCTGAAATGCATCGGTGTTCTTCATTTCAGTGACAGACACCCAGTTAGTGAGGAGAAAAGGAAGACACAAAAGCACTAACTGATGACAAATCAAAGACAGAACAGAATTAGAACCCTCAGGTTCTATTAGGTCCTCAGGTTCGTAGTTCATCTGTGACAGCTCTGCTAGGAAAGCTAATCGGAGCTAAGAAGAGAAATCCAAAAGTCAAACCCACAATTTATGATGGCAAATCTATAAACCCATCAACTTAAAAATTCAACAGAACAGGAGATGGAGACTTTGCACCTTTTCTGCCGAAGATCAGGAGCTTTCACTGTTCCTTCGCATTCTGTTGGCTGCCATCATCTATCGGGTCACACACGGAGGGTGAGTGACACCCCTTGCAGATGAGTAATGCTCCAGGTTTCACCTCTGGGGTCTAGGTGGACATCGTGTTAATCAGCAAGAGGGGAGGCACACTGGGGATTTAAGAAGAAAGTATCTGAAATGGTTACAAAAAATGAGAGGTGCCCCTGATCAGCAGCCGTGGCCGCCACAGGCCCTCAGTCCATTTGATGGCTACGTGATGGACTGGCGAATGAAGGAGACATCTGTTTGTCATACCCCAAAGAGATCCAAATGGCAGCAATAAATTAAGAATCAGTCTGCTTTCTATATATGCTTTCCATGGCCTGCAAGCAGACAATTGGATTTCAACTGGATTACGGGGTATAAAATTGGGCTAAAATTTAGGACTTACTCAGGGGAGTCATAGTTCTGTTCGAACTCACTCACATGGGAAATGGCCCAAGATCACGAATGAACAGTGTAGCACAGACTCATTCTGCTCTAGAAAAAGAGCACTGAGGACAATTCCTGGTACCACCTGAGTACAGGGGAGAAAACATTCTCAAGGGTAGTCTTTGTTTCTGGTCTGCTTGTGAGGTCTGTTGGCTGTGGAGAAATCAAATGCCCTTCCCCAAATTCCTTTAGGAATTAAAGGGCCAGTTTAGCAGAATGGCACTTAAGAAAGAAGACAGTTCCTTCTTTATGATTATTTCCTGCACTTTACAACACCCTTTCTTTTCTTAGGGAGAGAAAATGCACCCATACACACAAACACACACAGAGGCTACAGTCATAGCTTACTGTAACTCTAAGCAGAGAAAAGGCCTATTTTTGCCCATTAATTTCAGTTCAGTGAGAAGAAGTGAGATATAAAGACTGAAAAGGAAAGGACTTCAAATTTATATGATTCCCTACCAAAAAAACCTACGACTATCTGACTTTTAAAAATAAGAACCAAAAAGCAATGAAGTAGACAGTTACATAGAAAAATAACATTTTCAGCTGTACAGTTTTATATAAAGTTAAACACATACTCACCATACAATCCAGTAGTTCAACTCTTATGCATTTAACCAGCAGAAATGAAAATATATGTCCATAAAAGACCTTGTGAATGTTCATAGCAGCTTTATTCATCAGAGTCAAGAACTGGGAACCCAAATATCCATTCACTGACGAGAGGAATTTTTTTCCCACAGTGAGATCCACAGAAAGGATTATTATTCAGCAATAAAAAGCAACCAGTTACTGATCCATGCAGCAACATGGATGAATCTCGAAATCATTATTCTATCTGGAAGAAACAAACCACCAAAGTCCACAAGCTGTGAGAGCCCATTGCTAATGGCCTTCTGAGAAAGGCAGAACTGCAGTGACAGAAAGTGAATCCACGGTCAGCATGAGCCAGGAACCGGGGCAGGACTGCCTGAGCTAGGGGCACGAGGGAACTTCTGGGGTGATGCTAATGCACCACCTATTAAGATGGTAGTGGTGGGACGCCTGGGTGGCTCAGTTGGTTGGACGACTGCCTTCGGCTCAGGTCATGATCCCGGAGTTCCGGGATCGAGTCCCGCATCGGGCTCCCAGCTCCACGGGGAGTCTGCTTCTCCCTCTGACCTTCTCCTCGCTCATGCTCTCTCTCACTGTCTCTCTCTCAAATAAATAAATAAATCTTAAAAAAAAAAAAAAAGATGGTAGTGGTTACACAACTGTAAATATCTGTTAAATTCACTGAACTGTGCACTTAAAATTGGTGGGATTTCACTGTTGTGCAAATTATAAACAATGGGCAACTTTCCTATATACCAACAGTAACCGCCTACAAAATACAATGAAAAAATATCCCATTCATAATAGCAATGAAAAACAGTAAAACTTAAGAATACAATTAAGAGGGACACCTGGGTGGCTCAGTCAGTTAAGGGTCTGCTTCAGTTCAAGTCACGATCCCAGGATCCTAGGATCAAGCCCTGCATCCTGCTCCCTGCTCACTGGGGAGTCTGCTTTTCCCTCTCCCTGCCATTCCCCCTGCTTGTGTGCTCACGCACTCTCTCTCTCTCTGACAAATAAATAAATAAGTAAGATCTTTTAAAAAAAATTTTTTAAGAAATATGTAAGACCTCATGAAAAACTACAGAACTTTACTGAGCAACATGAGAGACCTGTATAAACAGGGATATACACACCAGCTTGCTGGATGACCCAAATCGTAGAGATGTCAAAATCATCTGTAACCTAAAAGAAACTGAGTCAAAATGCCAAGGGAGTTTGTTAGAAAACAGCAAGTCAAGCTTTGACCTGGAAAAATAAATGTATAGAAACAGAAAGACAAAATTAGCCTAATTTTTCAAATTAATAAGGAAAAGACAACAGCCATCTACTGATTCACAGCCAACTCATGAAAGAAGAAACAATGACAGCAACACACGTATGAAAAAAGGGTTCAGGGACGCCTGGGTGGCTCAATTGGTTAAGCAGCTGCCTTTGGCTCAGGTCATGATCCCAGCGTCCTGGGATCGAGTCCCACATCGGGCTCCTTGCTCGGCAGGGAGCCTGCTTCTCCCTCTGCCTCTGCCTGCCACTCTGTCTGCCTGTGCTCACTCTCTCTCTCTCCCTCTCTCTCTGACAAATAAATAACTAAAAAAAAAAAAAGGGTTCAGCTTGTCTAGTAATTCCTGTGAGCAAAGATAATTCCCAGGAAGAACGTCTGTCACTTTGCCATAATTTACAGTACTATATTCCATCAAATCCAGGATGCCACTTGTAAGATGCATCACTGCTTTTTGGTCTATAAGGAAATGAGAGAAAGTACTGCCAATGAAATTATGACACACATCGAACCATATGACGCCGCCCAGTTTGAGGATGTCTAGGAAATGTACATCCTAGCGTCATGATACACAGTAATACAAAACTGGAAACAATCTAAATTTCCAACACACATCCCTATAACAAAACATCACAATCATTTAAGATGAGGATGATACAGAGGTATATACAGATGAACAGTGGAAAGATGTTCATGATCTATTAGGTGAAGAAGGTGGTTATCAGACACTATGTTTAACAGAACACCTCTGTGTTGAGAGATCATTATTGATATGAACATCTGCATTGAAAAAGTCTGACAGCCTTGTATCAAAACGTCCCAGTGGCTATCTCTGGGTGGAAAGAATTTATTTTGCTTTGTTTTTGTCTTCCTTTTGCTCATCTCTCTTTTCTGAAAGTGAGATCACAAACATACTTCACTTTCGTAATAGAAAATAAAAATAAGGTGCCCACCTACCTTGTCATCAGTTTAAAACTAAGTCTTCAAAAGGCACATGTTCCTGGGGCACCTGAGTGGCTCAGTCAGTGTGTCCAACTCTTGATTTCAGCTCAGGTCATGATCTCAGGATTGTAAGATCAAGCTCCAAGTTGGGTTCTGGGCCAGGCATGGCATATGCTTGGGACTCTCTCTCTACCTCTTCCTCTGTCCCTCCCCCGTCTCAAAGAAGTAAATAAGTCCTTTTTTTTTTTTCTTTTTTTAAAGACACACATTCCTTAAAGGGACAATATTTACAAGGGAGAAAAAATCTTGGAACAATGTAAAAGGTCAAACAGGAAAAGGTTAAACAAATGATGGTCATTTATTCCAAGAAATATTACATTCTCCTTATAAATAAAAATATGTGAAATATGGAAATGCTCAAAAAATGAACAGAAAACAGTAACAAAAAATGAAAACACCACTTGATTGATATCAATTTTAATCAAGAAAAAAATAACTGTTTGTCCCTAAGAATATGAAGTTATAGTCCTAAAAAGAGAGGTCAATTAAGGCATCAGGTTTCATATAATTATTTTTTACCTTTTCATTTTTTATTCATATAAAATTACTTTAACAGAGGCAATAAAAAAATTCACACTTTCCAGAACCACTCAGCACTCTATAGGTCTCTATCATTACTGCCCAAAAACATTCCACATAGAAACAAATGGCCCATAGACAGCAATCTGTTCCCCTCCTGTCTCTCTAAACTCTTATTTACAAGTTTGTTTTTTCAATAACCTGTTCTAAAAAGAAGAAAATTTCAGGTAGAAGTGTCTATACTGCAAGGAAATGTAGCCAAAAGTTTCCTTCATCTCTTTCTGTGTGTGCTTTTCTCTATTTTCTGGTTAAGGAAAACATTTTCAAGTGCATAAAAACAAGGAACTAAAATTAGATAGACACGAACTGAACCTTGACTCACGGTGGGGAAAACGTTATTTTTAAACTGAGAAATATTTATAGGCCTGTGCTTTATGGAAAAGGAAGACAGGCTTGCTAATGTATGTCGATGGAACAGCCTAGGGTAGGGACAGGAGACTCGAGAAGAGAAAATACTTTCACTGCATGTTTATATGCCAGGAACCGTGGGCACTTCACATATTTTCTCTCATGGAATACGAATCAGGACCAATAATTATAGAGTATTTGAGGACTCTATTCACTTAACATTAAAGAAAGTGTTGTAAACAGCTCTCACCAGACCACAAAAGCCCCCCTCCTCCTCCCACTGCCATCCACAGAACGAGGGACGCTCCCCAACCCCAGAAGAGTGGCCCCACTCTAGGCACTCCATCATCCCTGCAGGACGGCCAGTACTTCTCAGAGCTCCAGACAAAAGTTATATGGTTTTTTAGAAAGACACAGAAGTGAAATCTAAGACACTTAACAGGTGATATTCAGAAATAAATCTTTAAAACATGTTAAAACCACATTCATCTTAATATTCATAGCTCAAATGACATTCACCACTCAAAAACCTTCAAGAGTGCTTTACCTCCCACCACATCAATGTCTTCTTTTCATTCACTCACACCCACGAGGTCGACATGAGAGCACCTGCAGTGAATCCCCAGTCCAGAGTGGGAGGAGGGTGGAGAGCCCTGTGTCTGCAGGGCTGGGTAGGTAAGAGCTAATGGAATAGAGGAAAGGGCACAAGTCACTGGACTCTGGAGGCTGAGGAGAGGGAAGGGCTGCAGAAAAGCGCTATTCTTTGAGCAAACTCATCTGGGAGGTGTGTATATTCTAGGGGGATAGAAACACTACAAAAGGGTGAGGGACAGGGACCATCTCAGAGAACTGGGAAGAGAAATGCAAATGTCTACTGGATGGCATGATGTAATTTCACAAGCTTCCCCTAAGAACAAGCAACTAAATTTTTTTTTTTTTTTTTTTTTTTTTTTTTAAGATTTTATTTATTTATTTATTTGACAGAGAGAGACCACAAGTAGGCAGAGAGGCAGGCAGAGAGAGAGGAAGGGAAGCAGGCTCCCCACTGAGCAGAGAGCCGGATGTGGGACTCGATCCCAGGACCCTGAGATCATGGCCTGAGCTGAAGGCAATGGCTTAACCCACTGAGCCACCCAGGCGCCCCAAGCAACTAAATTTTTATCTTAAAAACACTGCACGTTTTAACTAAAGTCATAGCTTTAATGCTTTGCCTCCCTAAGGACCACTTCCCTTCTCCATGTACATACCATCACCGCCATCCTTCCTTTATCAGAAGCCTGATTCTCTTTGGGGGATCTTCCTTCCACCTGTTCAGGAAAGAGACCCCCATAACATCTGCCTGGTCCCAAAGGATGGAGCTGGGTAAGTCCAGACTGCTGGGGTCTCACTCCCCTTGCCAGGGACGGGTAAGGACAAGGCCCATGGCACATAAAATAAGACATGCATGAAAGGAAAAGGCCCTCTTCCTCACTAGATGTTACTGCATTCCCCGGAACGGCTGCAGCACCTTACCTTGTCCATGAGGGAAGGCATCTCCCACACAACAAGAATGGCAGAGAGCAGAGGCAGAAAGCACCTGGATCCTTGAAAATGTCATCAACACTCTGACTAAATCAACCCTGGAACTTACATGCTTCTTGTTAGACAAGATAATGCATTCCTTCTTTTCTTTTTCTTAAGCTACTTTTAGTTAGGTCTTCATTAATTCTTACACTACTAATTTGAAACCATCTTGGCTTTATTTGTAAGCATTTTTACGTAAGTTTGCATTTCTTATAAAACAGGGAGTTTTCTGTCTTATGGTAAGATTTTGTTTCATATACTTGTTCTGCAACAACTTACCTGCTTTAAGGAAAGCACAAGGTAAGAGCTTTGACAGAGCTTTCACAGTTCAGGGAAGGCACTCAATCTGGTGGACATAAGTACTCCAGTCCCTGGTAAGATGTACTCGCTATGATTTCCCCTTGCTAAATAAAATACCACGTACTTTAAGATCCTTTGCTCAAATACTACACCCGTTAGGCAGCCTTGTTATTATTAATCAGGCCCTCCCATGTACCTCAGAGGAAATGCCCCAGGCAGTAGACATGAACATTCTAGCCACTGGAAAAGCACAGCATCTCCCCCAAAATAAACTAACACACTGATATCCAGTTTATAGTCAGTCCCACGATTAGTGCGAATCAGTCCTCCGAAATGTGTACAACTCTGAATACTGAGCTATAACTCACATCCCGTTCAGTTCATCCATTTATACGATATGCTTCAGTGATTGCTCAGGACATTCGGAGATGAGCTGTACAATCATCACCACGGTCAATTTCAGAGCATTTTTATCACCTCAAAAGAAACCCCAGGCCCAGTAGCACTCACTCTCCAGGTCCCTCAAGCCCTCCAGCCCTAGACAACCCTTAATTTCCTTTCTGTTGCTATGAATTTACCTGCTCTGGACACTTTAAACAGAATAATTACATGTGTGGCCTTTTGTGACCGGCTTCTTTCACTTCAGTTTTCAAGGTTCACTCGGGTTGGAGCATGAATCAGTACTTCCTTCCTTTTTAAGGCTGAACAATATTCCACTGTACAGACAAACCACATTTTGTTTATCTGTTCAGCACTGGATGGACATTTGGGTTGTTTCCACTGTTGGGCTATTTATTATGAGAGATGCTGCTGTGAACGTTCATGCAGTTTTTGCAGGGACCCCCGTCTTCCATTCTCTCAGACATACACCTGGGAGTGAAACTGCTGGGTCACTTGGAAACGTTGTGTTTAATGTTTTAAGGAGCAGCCATGCTTTTTCCCACAGCCTGCAGACACTCCGCTCTGCATTTCCACCAGCATGACAGGGATAGCTGGGAGATTTCTGAGACAAGGACCATAGATTGCTTGTCCTCATATCCTCCATCTCCAGTAGGTACTCAAAAACCTTGTTCAATGAATATATGCTAGCAAACGTGGCTAAAAGAGAAAGCCAGGGGCTCCTGGGTGGCTCAGTTGGTTAAGCGCCTGTCTTCAGCTCAGGGATGGTCCTGGGATCGAGTCAGCTTCTCCCTCTGCCCCTCCCCTCCCCATGCTCCTATACATGCTCTCTCTCTCTCTCTCTCAAATGAATAAATAAAATCTTTAAAAAAGAGAGAAAGACACCCAACAGCAGAGTCACAGGGCACTTTTCAAGGGCCAGTTTCCTCTCTGATGGGCTCCTGACATACACACTGTGCTCCTTTTGTCCCCTGGAGAAGCTACCCCGACTTAACCAGAAGAGTTTTATGTGCCTACCAACACACTTGAATAACATCCTAATGAAAGGCAAAGGGCACCTGCTGGGACTCCACTGGCCTGAAGACTGCCTAATAGTTTTGAGGAATCATCCACTGGCGGCAATCATAATCCAGCTGTCCAATGGGACACCCTAACCTGTCCCAGGAGGGAAACATTTCAGGTGGACCAATAAACACAACGGGGGAGCACACCACTCCCTGGAGGGGAGGGGAGGGCTGACGTTGGCTCTAAAACAGGCCCCTTGGCACCCATGAAAATTTCCCATCCGCCCCACCTCCTCAGCAAACAGCAGGATGGAGCCTACATGACCTCCAAACTCACCCCTCTAGCCATAGAAGGAGCCTGCCTTCCCTTTGCCCTAAAGGAGGAATACTGTTTTTCTGATTAGAAACCTACTTTTCTCCTCTTCTACCCTAAAAAGTACTGACACTTGGTAACACTGACAAGTTTACATACTCTTTCTTGTTTTAACTACATAAAAACAAATAAAAATGAACTATGAACTGATGACCATGTTTGGGAGTTGAGCTCTTTCAGTGGCCAATGTTTTTTTAGAAAAATGTTCTATATTAAGGCCACATTGTGGGAACACTGCTGGCTGTGGACAGTATCCCACATCCCCGCGTTCTAAGGATAGCTAACAAGCGGAGTGTGTCCCAGACGGGCACAAGAGGCCCATGGGCTCACTTGACCCCACAGAAACCGGAGGAGAAGACTAATTTTACCATGCTGTATTTACAGAGTTTGAAATTCATTTGAACAAGAAAGTTCCTAGAGTTGTTTGGGGTGGGTTGTTTTTGTTTGTTTGTTTGTTTTGGTCAATATTTAAATAGTACCATTTTTTTAAAGCTTGCCCTAGATACCAACTGTTTATCTAACACACAATTCCCAAGTTGCCAAATCCAATGCCAGCCTGCAGGGGACAGCCAAAATCCATATGTTTATCAGTAAGAAAAGGTTATATCTACATGTTATATCTACATTCTAATTTTATCTTCACCACAACACCACTGCAAGTTACAGTGAACAACGTCATTATTTCAACCGAGATACATAATTCATAGCATTACCTATTACCAGCTTGACTCTCAACTTGGAAGATGTTTTTGAAAATATCCGAGGGCTAAATGTGGCTTTTTACAGGGTTCTTCTTATAAGTTTTGAGTTTCTCATTTTAAAAAGTGGTAGAATTTTGTCAAAAAGACAAACATACAGTTACCATAAGGCCCAGCAATTCCACTCCTAGGCATATACCCAAGAGAATTAAAAACACGTACTCAGGAAAAAAAAACAAAAACAAACGTATATGAATCTTCAGAGCAGAACTATTCACAACAGTCAAAAGGTGATAACAGCCCAAATGTCTATCACTGGATGAATGCATAAACAAAATGTGGTCTATCCATGTAATGGAATGTTTTTCAGCTACAAAAAAGAAGGAAGTCCCAGTACACACTGTTATATGGATACACCCTGAAAACATGATGCTAAGTAAAAGAGGCCAGACACACTGTATGATTCATTCATATGAAGTATCAAGCAGAGGAAAATGCATAGAGTCAGACAGGAGACTTGTGGTTCTCAGGTGCTGGGAGGATAGAGGGATGGGGAGTGACTGCTAATGGACACAGGGTCTTCTTTTTGGGGTGATGAAAATGTTTTAGAATCAGAGTTGATGGTTGTGCAACACTGTGAATTACTAAATGCCACTGAATTATTAATTTTACATTATATAAATTTCATGCCAATTTAAAAGAAGTTAACAGAGTATCGGGAAACTGCAGGATAACAGCAAGGGTGGGAGCCGGAGGGAAGTGGCAGAATATGAGGTTTTAGAAAGTCCTAGATAGGGCACAAGAAGCCCATCTGTGGACCAGGGTCAAAGAAAGTTTATGAAGGCAGTCAATACAGCACCACCAGGCCTGCAGTCTAGACGGAGAGGCAAGGTAGGTTTCGATAAATCCTGAGTCCCCCATCCGAGGATTTTTCAGACAATCTTAACAAAGACTAACATAAGAAATGTCACCCCCCACCCCTCAGAGTCCAGGCACTGGACAAGGAGCCCATGCTTCCCCGTGGAGAAGCCTGAATTAAATATCTAATGTGAATATACATTTTTCTTTGTATAGAAGGCGGGAAGAGGAAATTCAAGCAGTGTATTCGTGGTCTTGAGTCAGCCATAACATTAACTCACAACTACTCAGAGAGTTGAATGTATCTTTCGCCCACCAGATATAAAGCCACTCGTGTCCAGCTTTATTGTCTTGTGCAGCCCCACCACTCACAGGACACTGTGCGATTTCTGGTCTGTTTTTATGTTCTCCCTTACCGGGATCACGCTGTGCTTCACATGCATGGCCTGGGGGAGGAAAAGCTCAGGGCTCCATGAGGCACACAGGAACGGCAGGTGAATACCAAAGATGAGTTCTCTCTGACTGTGAGGGAAGCCTGCAGCTGACGTCTTCCCCGAGACACAGTGGGGCACAGAGCTTCCTGCCCCTAGGCTTGAGGTTTCCGAATTGCCTGGCTCATGCTCCCACTGTGTCCCCCGATTCTCATAGCTGCTTATGGGATAACGTCTATTACAGGAGTTTCAATGCTGATGAAAACAGGTTTGGGTGGGGGGAGTAGGGCGAAAATCACATGCCAAACACCTACCATGTGCCAGGTGCTGTTACGTGCATGATCTCATTTAATCCCTACCAAAACCCTTCAAGTTAGGCAATCTGCTCTCCTGGAGAGAAAACCAATAAGCAGACTACCATTTATTAAGTAATCACACACTAATTACTTTAAAAATTAAGAGCTAAGAATCCATACTCCTAAGAATTGAATGTACTTTAATTTTTTTTTTTTTAAACATGAGGCTTGAACTCACAACCATGAGATGAGATCCAGAGCCGGATGCTTAGCTGACAGAGCCACCCAGGCAACCCAAATCTACTTTAATTTTTTAATCTAAAAGAAGAGCCTGACCAAAATGGTGGGCCGATGCGTTAGCAAACTTGGCAGGCATGCCCGCGTAACCTGTGGAGTGGAGGACAGAGCACACACCAGGTGGGGCACCCGCTGGACAGTCTGGCACCCAGCCAGCCCCTTCAGGAAGAACAAACCTCCCCAAAATAAGCAACAACAACTAACTAGCATTGATGAATGCCAAACTACTAAATTTCTGGGATGAAAGTCCACACCTTCAGTTTAAGCCAAAGAACAAGAAATATGGCCTATTCTGCCTTGGCAGGTGTATCAGAGAACACACAAAAATCTCTATACAGTCATTCTTATCAGAGGCTTCTTGGGAAAGTCTACAAAGTACTTTCCCAAAATTCTGGTAAATTTCAACATCAGTACTTCCCTACTTAACATTCACATTTTAGCTTTGTAATGTAACTAGTTATAGAGTTAATTGTTATTTAATTCTAACTAATTCATCATCCAATCTGTTATTCCTATTTTCTGTTTCCACATAGTCAAAAGAATTCTACTTTGGTCTTAGAGAAAACATGCTCTGTTTATGAAGACACAAATTTGATTCAAATTTCCCTTTCTCCTCCCCTTTAAGAAATACACTAAAAATAAGTGTCATAACATCTTACTCATCCTGAACTCAGCACCTAGCAACTTAGAATATAGCTGACAACCAAAAAATTATAAGGAGGCCTAATTCTTAATCCTTTTAATCAAACTTTATCTGTGGAGTTAATAAGCTTGGTTATTTGGGTTTCTTTACGGAATAAAGTAAAAAACAGAAGAAAAGTTGTTACACAAAAGAGCATACCAATAGCCATAGAAACTGATAGCAAGAGATAAAGGAGGAAAATTATTTTAAAATGTAAGAACTGGGAAAATGGAGCAAACTCAGTTTATCTAAAGTAAAGCAAAAACTCCTATTCTTAGAGGGAAACTGCTGTATCAGTAAAAGCTGAATAACAGGTAATAAAAATAACTGAGTCATTGAGAAAATTAATTCATTTCACATGTTTCATTTTTATGAATGTAACAAAGTGTTATATACATTTCAGAAATATAAAACCAAGGGGCGCCTGGGTGTCTCAGTGGGTTAAGCCTCTGCCTTCAGGTCAGGTCATGAATCAGGGTCCTGGGATTGAGCCCCACATCCAGCTCTCTGCTCAGCAGGGAGCCTGCTTCCCCCTCTTTCTCTGTCTGCCTCTCTGCCTACTTGTGATTTCTCTCTCTGTCAAATGAATAAATAAAATCTTAAAAAAAAAAAGAAATATAAAACCAAATGTTTAATCAGGTTAAAAGAGGAAACTCTCTGCTTGAATAAAGGGGAAAATCCTCAGCTCTTGGGAAATCCAGAAAGGCTTACATTAATTGATATTTATATTTAACAACATACTAAATGAGGCTGGTTTCATATTCAACCATATGTTTCCCCTACAGCTGTCTCTTATAGATCTGGATAGGAGAAAAGAAAAAGCAGAGAATTTAACATTTAATCAACCTGGATCAAGCTTAGAAAAGAGGATAGGTGTTTAAAAAAAACTGATTATATAAAACATTTATATTAAAGTACAATTCGGTATCAAATTTCATTTAATTGTGCCTTTTGGGGAAAACTTGTAAACATCAGTGAAAACAAAGTGACTAAATTTTAATCAAGGAATATTGCTATTATTATTTTTTAAACTTTATTTTTTTTAAGATTTTATTTATTTATTTGACAGAGAGATCACAAGTAGGCAGAGAAGCAGGCAGAGGGGGAAGGGGAAGCAGGCCCCCCGCTGAGCAGAGAGCCCCATGCAGGGCTCAATCCCAGGACCCTGAGATCATGACCCGAGCCGAAGGCAGAGGCTTTAACCCACTGAGCCACCGAGGCGCCCCTAATCAAGGAACATTATTAGATAATAAGTTTTTTTTAATCCTTTCAACTTACTTTCAAACAATTAGCTTGACTGTCGATTTGAAAACAGAAGAGCTTTCCGTCAAATGACAAATGGACAAATAAAGTATGGTCAATCCATACAATAGAATATTATAGGACCATAAAAAGGGAATGCGGCACTGACTACAAGGTGAAAGAACCCAGAAAACAGTATGTTGAATGAAAGAAGCCAGACCCAAAAGGTGGCAGACTTTAGGGCACCATTCTTATGAAACGGACAGAAAAGGCCAATCTATAGAGAGAGAAAGTAGATTAGTGGTTGCCAGGGACTGGAGGTTTTAGGGGGAATGGGGAAAAACTGCTAATGAGTAAAGAGTTTCTTTTTAAGGTGATTAAAAAGGTTTTAAAATTGTTCATATTAATGGCCGCACAGACCCGTGAATATACTAAGAATCACCAAATTACATGCTTTAAATGAATGAATTATATATGGCAATTATATCTCCAAAAAATCCTTTATTAAAAGAAAGAATGAAAGAAAGAAAGAGAAAAGAAAAAGAAATGAAGAAAAGGAAAGAAAGGAAAGGAAAGGAAAAGAAAAGAAAAATGGAAAATCATCCAGTCTGAGAAACTTGGTCACATTCCCCATTCGGGAAAGTTCCACACATCATAGCAATGCTGCCGAAAGAAACAGAAACCTTAGTGCAAGCTGGAATACCTCCAGGGGAGTATATGGAATTGGAAATTTAATAGCAACTAAATAAAGTAACATCATGACTGCAGCCATGAAACCAAACATTTCCATGTGAACAGTCAGATGGCAGAGAGACAAAGTCGGTATCTGAGAATCATCAGCTCTGAAAGTGTTCAGAATCACAGTTTTCTTTCAGGAGCCAGAAAGAACACAGAGTTAATGAAATTATTCTAGCTGAGAAATTCGCTGTGAAATGTGTGTCAGAGACAAAAAAAGAAAAAAATGTTGTCTGCACGGTGGTTGTAAGAGTTTTGACCTTCTGCAGTTACTTACAGACTGAGTCAGTCACTTCAGTCCTGGAAACATGTGACTCCAACAGGCTGTGAATAACACTTTCTCTAAGGGAAGCTACAGTTTCACAAGGTGGGTCTTTGTTGGGGTGAAATTCTCTCTCAGGTCAGATGACACATGTAGCCAATGACAACACTGTCTTTGAGGACAAAGTAGAGTGTTTTTCCTTTCCCACTTTGTTTCACCAGCCATGGACATCATAGCAAATATTACATTACTCTCCCTGAGCTGCTTTGCTATTCTTAAAACAGGATAAGAAGACCATTCAAAATCTTTTATAAGTCCTTTATAATTAAATCCAAGGGTTTCATTTTATCACAGGTGACCTCTAATTTCTAACTGCAAGTTCTAAGGTAAACATTTTCCAGGGACTTTAATTTTTGAACTACCAGAGTCACACTAAGTATACAGTAAATATATGGGACTCTGGTACACTAAGTAGCCAGTAAGTAGGTCCAGAAACTCACCATCCAGAGCAAGCAAGTTTTTTATTAATGGAATAATCAGTAAGAACATTATTAAATCCAATATTTGCTCTGTTCTGCTAGTGGAAAAACTTGCCAAAACAGCGAAATTAATTGTACTGGCAACTAACCTTGCAATCTCTCTCCAAAATAATGTTCAAACAGGAATTAAAGCATATTTTTAAAAATTTAATCACTTCACATTTTCTCCAAGCCATTTCAAGAGTGTTTCTCAAACTTTCAAAATCAAGCAGGGTTCTTCTAATGATACTCTGCTTTATGTAACAAATGTGATCCAAAAAAAACCATGTAAATTATACTCCTGTAACTCAATCTTACTCATTTATAAGTAAAGAATCCTCTATAGAAAGTGAAGAATGCCACACCTGCCCCACAATTTAGCGGTTCTGTAAATCTGACTTTCCATATTCTAGATCTGCCTAAATGAGGGCCCACAGTTTAAAGAGACAGATGAAGAAGAAATTACTTCTTCGTATTAGGAATGCATACTGGGGTGCCTGGGTGGCTCAGTGGGTTAAGCCTCTCTGCCTTCAGCTCAGGTCATGATCTCAGGGTCCTAGGATGGAGCCCCGCATCGGGCTCTCTGCTCAGCGGGGAGCCTGCTTGCCCCTCTCTCTCTGCCTGCCTCTATGCCTACTTGTGATCTCTCTCCCTGTGTCAAATAAATAAATAAAATCTTTAAAAAAAAAAAAAAAGAATGCATACCATTTTCCAGTCATGTGAGACGCTCGGCTGCTCCTACAGGAGAGTGGTGGGTCTAGTTCAAACTTTATGCTGTACAAATAAGAGGAAACTGAGAGCCAGAAAGTGTTTTACTAGTTAGTGGAGAAAACATCTTAAGATAAAAAGCTAATTCTCCCAAATTTTAGACAGCTCATTCACAGAACAAAAATTAATATTAATGACCATAAGAAGCATTTTCTCAGGGGGAAAAGAACTCATGTATGAAGTTACAGAATACAATGCAATCCACACTTGGAATATTAACACTAAGCAGAGTAAAACTCATTGAACCAATGTGCAGTAGACTCTTTTACTTAAAATGCCAAAGCCTTAATGGTTTATTGTATTTTAATATCCCATATACAAGAAAATAAATCACATGCATATGGGTTTTCCTCCTCTCTACAAACTAAGTGGCAAAAAGCTGAAGTTAATATTTCCCAAACAATTCAAACATGAATATAAATGATTCAAAAGCTGCTTTCAGTAGCACATTTTTCTGTGGAAGGAAAAAAAATGAATTTAATAGCATTACATAAAAATCCTGGAAATTATGCACAAAGACTATCCTGGAGCTTTGCCCAAAAAAAAGGATATGCTGGTTTTTCATGTGCATAAATGATAATCAAATAAGAATTATAAGGAGCTACAGTATTATTAAAGATAAATACACTTCTTGAAATCTCCATTTTAAAAAGCTTAAAAGTGATTGCCTAAACTAAGCCATTCAACCCACATTTCCTGGGCCCAAAATAAACACTTGGGTTTCAATGACCTGAGTTCCTGCCCTACAGCCCACCCCCCACCACCCGGAGGTCCTTCACTGGCAGCGTCCCCTCAGTCCTAAGGCTGCCCACTCTCCTGCACCAACGCCCTAGGTCACATTCCCAGGAACTGCGCATCGGCTGCTCTCTCTCTGCCTGCTTCCCTAGGTCCTTACAAGACCCTACCTATGGCCTCTTTTTAACAAAACACTCAACCATTCCTTATAAACCAGTCATTGCCTTCCAGTCTGCCTCCTGGTTTGTTATGTGTAGATGACAAGCGTGTGGTTTCTCACACAACAGAGCGTCCACATGCAGAGTGTAAGTAGTTAGAATATTCATTCATTCATTCATTCATTCATTCACTAAGACAAAGCATCTACTATATGCCAAACTATGTTCCCAGTGCTAGGAATACAGCAGAAAATAAAACATGGGAAAATCCCTGCTCTCAAGACACATTCTAGTGGGATGAAGAAAGACCATACACAAAAATAAGTAAGTCAGGGGCACCTGGGTGGCTCAGTGGGTTAAAGCCTCTGCTTTCGGCTCAGGTCATGATCCCACCATCCTGGGACAGAGTCCTGCATCAGGCTCTCTGCTTGGCAGGGAGCCTGCTTCCCTTCCTCTCTCTCTGCCTGCCTCTCTGCCTACTTGTGATCTCTGTCTGTCAAATAAATAAATAACTTTAAAAAAAATAAGTCAGTCAAATACACATTATGCAAGATGGAAAGGGGAGTGGCAGGGCAGTAATTCCAGGAAGTACTACTCAGAATAAAGTTCCCATGAAGGGAATTCCTGGAGTTGGGCCTTCTGGAACCTTCCACAGCTGGTGCTGGGGGGATTGGGCTTGCTGGGCTGGGGGCACTCTTCAGTTTGCAAACAGTCTATATTTTGGTTTAAGATTCCTTTCATTTTACATTTCTTTGTCTCCACCACATGCACCGGCACCTGTCCCTGGACAGGCATTAGCAGGAGGGTAGAGTACAAAGAAATGCTGCATTACTCTGTACTTCTCAATTGTAAGAATGCAAATTAAAGCTTCCAAAGAACCTGAAGCAGCACGAACTGTTTCTTCTGCACTGCCATTTCTTCAAATAAACATGCATGTACTATTAATTTTCTTTTCAAAAAAGGAGAGGGAAAACTTTGGTTCAATCTCTCACAATAAACCTATCAGATAAACAGAAGTAATGAGATTTTAATTAACTATTATTTCTCTACTCCTTAAAAATATTACTAAATGCATAAGAAAGCTATTAAAGACTCTGGGGTTGTATGAAAAGGACTTGGGGGCAACCAAGGGGGCTCCCATGGGCCCGAGATGGGACAATTTGAGCATCAAAAATTGTGATTAACAGATTAAAATATATCAAATAAGCTAAAATCTAAAAATTTGTATAGGTTCTTTAAAAAAAAAAGTCATTGCTCACCTTTGGAAGATGTTAAGAAACCAACTCAGTCCAGAAACCCTATAATGGGGTTCGGGGGCAGCTGAGTGGTTGAGTCGGTTAAGCATCCGACTCTTGATTTAGGTTCAGGTCATGATCTCAGGGTTATAGGATCAAGCCTCACGGAGCCTGTTTACGATTTTCTCTCTCTACCTCCTTCTGTTCCCCCACCACCACCAAAAAAACCAAAACTCTTAAAAAAAAAAAAAAATCCTATAATGGGAAAGCAGCAAGCAAATAAAATACAAACTTTTTTTTTTTAAATACAAACTTCTAAACATACACACAGACTTCACAACAGCTGAGCTGACAATGTGCATGCAAACACTCTGAGAACTGGAAAGAACCACACAAAGGTATGGTTGTTTTCCTGCTGTTGGTGCTGCTAAGAAAACTGTCCCCACTTTCATTAGCTAATGCATCTAATCTCTATTGAGTGTCGCTGGGTGCCAAGTACTTTTCTACGTACTTAACATCATTTTCTCCTTTAATCCTCACTGCAATTCTACTAAGTGGGCACTATGTTTCCTAATACAGCCCCTTTGGGTCTAAATACTGGCTCTACCATTTAGCAGCTCTTTCTAGCTGTGTGGCCACCCTGAGTTACTTCATCTCTCTATGCTTCAGTCCCCGTGCCTATAAAATGGAAATGATAAGTGTCCCTACCTCCCAGCCCCATTTGTAATATGATAAGTAAGTCTAGTGTGTATTTGTTCAGGTGATAATTTGATTAATGTCTACTTCCCCTTCTAGGCTGTATATGCTCCACGAGAGCAGAGGGCTCTTTCTCCAGAACCTAATCCAGGCCTCACAAATAGCCGGAAATCATTTGATATTTATTGAGTAAATAGAGGAGTTTATAGTACAAAGTGGTAGAACTGAATAACTGTTCTAGTTCAAACTTCAGCCAGGATCTCCAGAGTCACCACGCTGAAGATTTCCCCATAATTCCTCAATTATCAAGGGCCACATCATCTTAAGTACTCCTAAGCTCTGGAGACCACATGCAGCCCAAGAACAATACTGCCTGAACTCCCCAGGGTGTTCAGTTAAGAAGTTGCCAAACTTGGCAGCTACAGTTTAACCAGGGCTATCAGTCCTTTGTATTTTGGACACTTGCCCTTTTTAATTCGAGAAACTGACACAATCACAGTCCCTGGTGTGGTTTGGGTTTCAGCACCAAGTTATACAAGACTGCACCAAACAGAGTGTAGGAAAAAAGAAACACCCTTGAGTACAGTACAAAATGTGACTTAACCAGGCAAAAGAGTTGGTTATTATTAATCGAATAAATCAATCGTGGGAGAGTCACTACCCCAACAAGTGCTTTCCTTCAATCCTCTCACTCGATTCTCCCAATAACCCTCGGACAGAGCTACTGTCACTCCTGTAAATTGGAGAGTCCCCACATACTTGCCCAAGGCTCCCCAGTTCAGAAACTGCACAACCGAGAACTGAATGCAAATGTATCAGAAACCAAAATCCATGCTCATCTACTAAACTATACTGCCAAAGGGTAAGCCCTGCAAAGAAAGTTAAAAAACCAAAGTTGATAGTTTCATTGTGAACCTTAAACACCACCAGCAAAACTGTGGCAGAGGCATAAAGGATTTCTTTGAGAAAAAAATAAAGGTATGAACTAAAGCCACTTGGTGCTTCCACAACAAATGCACCACGTCCACTGCACATCCAGTGGGAGTGGTTTCAGATATGTGAGAGTGTGTGTGTGGGTAGTAGGGACAAACCCTCAGGCTTCCTATCTTACAGCTTAGGGAAGCAGTTCCCAAAGTACTTCCACAGACCTCCAGGGGTCCCTGAAACCTCTCTGCAGGGTGTCCATCTGTGGGCTTAAAACTATTCTCATCATAACACTAGGACACTATTTGCCGTTTTCAGTGTCGGCATCAGCACTGATGGTGCAAAAGCAGCTGTGGCTGAACCCACTAGCGATCAAGGTGGTGGCACCAGACCACCCGAATTGTCAGTGTGTTCTTGCCTACCATGCGCTTACAGAAGGAAAAAAACAACAGTTTCACCTAAGGCGTCCTTGAATGATGCAGTACAAATGAATAATTGCATTAAATCTCAAGCTTGAGTGACTGTGTTAAAATAGAAGACCACCCCCGTAGGGTGTTGAGAAAAGCACCCTCGCAGTTGTCTGGGTTGCAAGCTGAACTAGCAGCTTTTCGGCTGGAAGACCACCTCTGCTCCACCTACAAACTGTGGCCACTCACACTAGCGTATTTGGCAGACTGTTCCTGAAAAATGAACAAAATGAGTCTCTCACTTCAAGGGAAATAACTGACAGTATTTGTTGCCAGTGATAAAATTTAAACTTTCAAAAGAATGATAAAACTTCTGCCCCTGGGAAGTCGACGTCTTCCCAGTATTTAAAGACTTGGCTTTTGTCAACATTTGGAAGATCTATGTAACTCAGGAAACCAATATTTTCCAAATGACCGATGCATTATGTTACAAAATCACACCTGGGTAAAGATCCATTTAAAAATAAATGGGGTTTGGGACGCCTGGGTGGCTCAGTTGGTTAAGCGGCTGCCTTCTGCTCAGGTCATGATCCCAGCGTCCTGGGATCAAGTCCCACATCGGGCTCCTTGCTCGACAGGGAGCCTGCTTCTCCCTCTGCCTCTGCTGCCACTCTGTCTGCCTGTGCTCGTGCGCTCTCAATCTCTCTCTCTCTCTCTCTCTCTCTCTGACAAATAAAATAAAAATCTTTAAAAATAAATAAATAAATAAATAAATAAATAAATAAATGGGGTTTGAGGACACCTGGCTGGCTCAGTGAGGAGAGCATGCGACTCGACTCTCAGTCTCAGACTCTGAGTCTCAGCGTTGTGAGTTCAAGTCCCAGAGTGGGTGGGAAGCCTACTTTAAAAACGGGGGTGTGGTCTTAATAGCATACCAAAAAATTGACTAATAGGATTTCAGATTCCCTTTTGTAACTAACATTTAAGGAACTATCACTTACTCAGTGTTCCTGCAGCCATCAAAGAAAAATATCCACAATTACCTAAAAAAGCTATTAAAATGTTCCTCCATTACCAAACTAGGTAACTCTGTGAAGCCAGAATTTCTACAAGTTCTTCAACATACTGCAATAGACTGAATGCTAAAGCAGTTAAGAAACTCCAGCTAAGGGGCACCTGGGTGGCTCAGCAGGTTAAGCCTCTGCCTTTGGCTCATGTCATGATCTCAGGGTCCTGGGACTGAGCCCTGCATCGGGCTCTCTGCTCAGCAGGGAGCCTGCTTCCCCCTCTCTCTCTGCCTGCCTCTCTGCCTACTTGTGATCTCTCTCTGTGTGTCAAATAAATAAATAAAATCTTTTTAAAAATAAATAAATAATGTTTATTTTTAACATATAATTATATATACAAAAATATTATTTTTATTAACATGCAGTGGGTACAATGGATTTATTATTATTTTGAAATGAATTATAAGGAAAGATTCTCCTAAACATCTCAGTTTGTTTACATTTCTAATACGATAAATATTGATAAGGCACATAAACAAGAACTCTTCAGTTTCTCCAATAATTTTGGGGGGTGTAGAAGGGTCCTGAGACCAAAAAGTTTAAGAACAGAACCACGGGCTGATGGAAAGCCTCATTGGTTGGCCACAGCTGTTCCTGATCATAGCAGTCCCAGAATCCCACCTCCTCCTGGAGCTGTTCCTCTCCCTCACTTCCTTTCTGGTTCTGCTACTGCCACACCCATCACCAGTCTTTGGGGGCGCTTGACCTTCCAGCCTATTCTAAGGAAATAAGCCTCTCTCCCAACCTCAGCAGAGCAGGCATTCCAGGCATTTTCTTACAAGTGCAATGCCGCTGATGCGGATGGGGGGAGACAACAAAAACCCGATTAACAAGAGCACGCGAGTTTCACGAAGTACAGTTTTGCCAAACCTGACCCATGGGTCGGTTTGGCTGGTGCAGTCTATCAGGGCATGAGCGAGACTGATGAATGTCACGGCCTCATCCAGCCCTCTTAAGGGAAGACCACCCCCGCCCTGGGCGTGAGGCTCTGTGCGGGGGAGCCCCCACCAGCCTGTGATGCACTCAAGTTACCTCACCACCATCCTGCACTAACATCTCAGTGTGGACGCTCTAGACCTCACGTGGCAGTGCCCTTCCTGTTTCAAAAACTCCCCCCTCCTCATAAAATTCCCTCCAAGGATGCTAGTTCCTGCTGGGGAAATAAAGGTCTTTAGGGGTCTTGTGTGCGAGTACAAATGATGCCAAGAGCTACGGGGAGGAGAGGCCACTCGGCTGCTCCCCTGGGGGTCAGCAGCCACCTATCACCACCCAGTGAGGGCACCTGCATTCGAGTGATTAATGACCACGTCTTACAAGAATCCCAATTGAAATACCAATACCAAAATCACCAAAGAAAGAGGAAAATTTAGGCACATGCACACACAAGAGAAAATCCAATGTTTTCTTTCAAGGTTATTACTCCACGGCAAAGTACACAAGTGACACTGACTGGCAGGGAGAAACACAGTCATTATTGGAACCAGGCTGGCTAGTTCCTGAAATATCTTTACTTATGCTGATTGCTTCTTCTTAATTTTTCCCTTTCTTTGTTAATTCTACCTAAATGAATAACCCTTCTTCCTTCTTCATTCCACCTGCTATCAGCAAACCATATCCTTAACTTTCTTTGCTAAAGGCTAATTCTGCTCAAAAGCTGGTCCTTGAAATTAACACCTGTGTGCTTCTTGCTGGAAGGCATGTAATTTGGCCTAAAAAAGCCGGAATACATTGTCACCAGGGGCTGCATGTGAGCATCAGCTCCACAGCTCTTTGTCGTCTCCAATCTCGATTGTCAGTCAAATTTTCTGCTTCGTCTTGCCTCTGCCACTTGCCATCCAAGGCTATGTTTCAACATGCACGAGACAGCCCGTTCTAGGATGCCAGCAAGCAGAGAATCTCTCGACCTGACTATAGAGGAAGGAATGAGCTGTCAGCTGTAGGCTCGCACTCCAGTGGCAAGAGTGCATGCTCAGGTGGGGACAAGCTATTCACGCTGTCCGGTGAAGCAATGAGAGCAACTGAGCAAGCAAACTGCACCTAAAACTGGTACTTGAGTAGGGCTGTTAGCTGCCAGGGAACGGGGGGCGGGGGGGGCCCGCAGATTGCCAGTTTGGGACAGCCACTGACAAGGCTAAAGCTCAGAGTGCCTCAGCCCACCTTCAGTTTGAGGAAGGGCTCCAGAAGGGGGCCAGATAGGACCTCTTCTAAGTAGCCACCTACTAGCACTTGGGGAAGGTCTTGGTCGCTGTGGCCAGCAGGTGACGATCTGCCCAGTGCACACCAGCAGATCTTTCCCCCAGTTGCTCATGAGCCTAAAAGGTTGGCAATGGCTACCAGATATTCCCTTTATAAAGACATGGTTGTTGCTGTCGGTTTGGAATGACTGCGCACCCTGATGCAGCTTCCTAATATTTCAGAGAGGAAAATAAGACATTTATAGATATCTGCTGACAATTTCACCTTCTGTCTTTGTGACTCTATGACAGGAGGGAAAAAAAACCAAAAACACCCAGTTCCAGACAATCCTCCTCATCTTTTTGGCTTGTGGCCCAAGGCAGAGCAGAACAGCCAGCATCCTTTTGGGCCCAGTGGTTTGTCCCAAATGGTATAAAAAGATGCTTCTCCCATCACTCATATCACACTATTTCTCCCTACCTTTAATAATAATTGCCTCTTACTTTTTGGATCATTTCCTAAGTCCTAGCCTCGAGCTGAAAATTCTTTCAACCTTCTCCCTCAGTGTCTGACCACCCTACCTAAAATTTCACACCAACACACATAGACACACATACACACACACACACACTCCATATCCTCCTTTTTGCTTTGTTTCTCCTTAAAACTTAATGCAAAAGAAATTTTATATTTCACTTACTTTACTGTCTGACTGCCCTGTTAGAACAGAACACCACTGCTGCCCTCCCTTGCAGAGAGGCAGCCCTGCATGGCTGCTCAGATTGGTGTCTGAGAACTTTATTTCAGTGCACAATGACATGCCATGAGAGCAGGAATTTTTGTCTGTTTTGTTCACTGCTGTATCCCCAGCACCTAGAACTCTGCCCGGCACAAAATAAATTACTTGTTGAATGAATGAATGAACAAGCCAGGGGCTCCTGGACTGTTTCATATTCTTCAACTCGATTCTGCATTCTCCATTCATACCACAGAAACTTCAAAGGTCTCACTCATTCTTGACTGCAAACTGTCCCCAATGTCAATTCCAGAAACCTTGAAAGGCCATCTCCCATTCAGACAATCGAGCCTCTCACCCCCCAAGTTGTCTGCTTAATTCTGGCTCTACTTCTTACCCAGTCCGTCCTGGTCCTGCTCCTGTCTGCCCTACTCCTCCACTGTCACCGTCAACACCCCGGCTAAGGCTGCCATCACCCCTGCCTGGGATTTACGGAAACAACTCTCTAATCTCCCATCTCATTCCCTTCCAACCTACATTCCCCAGAACTGAAAAAGTAAGCTTTCTAAATTTGCAAATTATATCACCTAAGCCTCCTGCCTAAAGCCTATCAGCGGCTCCCCATTACTTTCAGAATCGAACACAAACTCCTTTCTGTGTGATCCACACCCTTCCTTGCCCTAATGGAGTACTATACTTACAGCCCACAGGGAAACACAACCCTGAGCCTTGGCTCATGCTACACCCACTGTACAGAATGTTCTTTTATCTACCTGGAGACCCACCACCAGGTCTCAAGATCCACCTCAGTATGTAGCCCCCATACAGGGTTCCTAACTCTCCACACATGCTACCACACTTAGAACTGTAAGCCTGTTGAGGTCAGGAACTGTCGGCACTCCATGAGTTCATCCACGGTGAGGGGTGCATGATAAGAACATGCCGAAGATTTCCAACGAGTGAGTGAATGTGCAGGAATAATGAAAGTCCAGCCTTCCACAAACCTTTCCAGATAAGTTACAGAGCAGGAGCTACTTTCCATGCTGCCAGGCTAGTTCTGGAGTGCCCAGCCTACTGGTACTCATACCTACAGAGTCCTCTACTGAGTATTTTTAACCCCATTATCAGAAAAGGGATGAGAGGTAAAGGCTAATGCCCAACATTGTAGAGAGAAAGTATCTCCACAAACCGCAAGATGGGCTAAAAGAAATTTTGGGGTTTTACTTATTTTTTTAAAACAGGGGAGAAGGCAAATGCAGTCCCCCACTACCCTCAATTATGAAGTGGAGTTTCCCACATTTGGGGAAATCGCAGGGGTCAGCACCTCTGGAGTACAACAGATAAGCCTCACCCTGGGAAAACCACCTTCGTGATCATGGTATTCCCGGTAAGTATGAAAATTTTAAAAACATAACCTTAACCTCATGTATAAAAAAGGTTCTCTAAACTGTGCTACCTTCTCAATTTAGTGGATTTGGACAATGAGAGAACAAAAGTGGGCAGTTTCAAACAGAGGCAGGAAGTTGTGTAGACATCCTATATTACTGGAGTCCTGTCCACAAAGGTTTTCAAAATGAGCTGAATAAAGCAAAAATCATGGTCTCAGGGAAACAGTTAAAGGAGGGAATACCATATAAAAATATCACCGTTTTAGTTAAGCCTTCTACCTTTCCCTACCTCCCCATCTAGTAAAACTTTCCCCTTCAATATACAGCATATACAAATTTAAAGAAAAAGTTAATTTACCAAATGTACTCTATTTGAAGTTAAAAAAAATCAATAGACCCCTTCTAGCATATTTTTTCACTGTCTTTGTGACCCTTGACTTGAAGTTGAAAATAAAATTACCCATAAATTAACAAGAATGGGTACTGCGGAAGATTTAAAGACTTGGCGCCTTCCAGACCTACTTAACGATTACATCTGTTTTTATTCTTGATATTCAAGAAACACACTGTTCAGACTACCACTTACAGAACTGCTATCCTTGTCATAATGTCATACAGCACAGCTCCGTTCTCTGGAATCTGTCCCACAGCCCCTGAGGACAGAGCCTGCAACGCTCAGATCTTAAAGATACCAAAGTGTCAAGCAGGGATTACATCCGCCCCACACTTAACACTGGCATCGGTAGACTCTGACGACTCTGAGAGCAAGAGTCACCCTCCTACAGGGAAAGACAATCACCACAGCAGAACCCTCAAGTGAACTGCAAGGTGTAGTTTCTGACCTCCTCAACGTATCTTTTAGAGCTCTCTAGACAAAAGGAAGTATCAGTAGTGTTCTACTTACATCCGTAATTCTTCAACTCCTAGCAAAACTAATAAAGAAAAGTCAGGAGAAGGATAAAGTGCTATGACCAAGTAGAAAGTAAATGATATGGGGAACTCTAATCACAAGCAGAGAAATAAAATACCAGATGAGCATCCAGAATGATGTCAAGCCTGACAACCTATTCAGGCCCCCACACTCAACCACTTACTGTCTCTGACTGAGACTATTACTGCTCTCATCTCTGACTTAAGCTGTTCCTTCCCCCGACAAACTCGTTCCTGGAGCTTTTCATTGTGTCATCATGCAACGCATGAGCACCACAAACGCAACAAGCTTTACAAATTTTGGCTTTTAAGAATCAGTATTCTTTTCTCTACATACTTTCAAAATGTTCCCTCCCCAACCTAGAAGATTTTAGTGAAACATAAGGACTGTTTTTTTAAAAAGGGGGTGGGATGGGGATTAGGTATTTAGAATCCTTACTTTTGGTCCCACTTACTTATACATCACTTCCCAGGCCTCAGAAATTTTTGTCCTTTGTGAAAATAAGAAAAATAAAAGAAGCCCAGTGAAAATATCAAGAACAGCAATAAGAGCTTAAGACCGAGACAAGAGACCAGATACAAATCCAAGGGGTTGGGGATAGGGGGTCTAAACACTGCTCCGGGTAGATTTGTAAAATGCTGCAGTCTATATGGTAAGACAAATATCACAATAAAAATGAAAGTTGAAAGCTAAAAATACATTTTTAAAAAAGAGACCTAGGAAAAGGCAGCATGTATTGAGGGTATATAATTCCATCTAATTTTCAAGAGTCCTGCAGGGCTAAAGCAACTTCCTTATTCCAGCAAAGTGAGGCCTCAAGATGAGAAAGGTTTTATTCTTCACAGTTCTGGAAAAAGGAGAAAAGTTTTGATGGGATTTAGGGGCAACCAAATGAAACACAAAGACGATCTGTTAAAGTGCTTCAAAATTCTGCCTGCTGACAGGCTCTAACCCCCCCTCCCCATACATTCATCGGAACTACCCCCAGAATTTCAGAAACAGTAACAGCTGACTGGCAGGATACGCATTTCCAAAGTTCTCCTTCCTCCTAAAGATCTCATCTAGGTCAGCACTGTCACAGTGGGAACAGATCTGTGATACCTGACTCACCAGAGGCAAAGTCTCACCAGCCCTGAGATGCCCCCATGGTGAGGTGTCCTGAGACAACTGATCTGCCTCCAGATACTGACACTAGAAAAAGATTGTTTGGTTTTTATTTTCCTCAACACAAACAGGACTGGGGAGGAAGATGACGAGGCAAAGAAACGCACATACCTTTCAACTGGTCAGCAACAACGCTCTGGCCAAGGCGTTCAGTAACCTTCCCATCTTCCATTTCGTACCGATCATCTAGGTATTTTGCTGTGGCCTCGGAAATGTGAACCTTGCCCGCCACTCCCAGCTGCTCCATGAGATTGGCCAAGTTCACATCGTTGGACCACACGTCGAATTTGAACCTCCTCATGCCCAAGATGCCGCAGAGGACGGTCCCCGTGTGAACCCCGACGCGCATGTTCACCATCTCTTTCTTCTCCTGGCAGAACTGCTCGATCGCTCTGATCATGCCCAAGCCCATCTCAATGCAGCAGTAGGCATGGTCGGCCCGGGGCTCTGGACACCCCGCCACGCAATAGTAGCAGTCTCCCAGGGTACTGATTTTCTCACACTTGGTCTCTTCACACAACCGGTCGAAGCGACCGAACAGATCATTGAGGAGACCCACCAGGGCGTGAGCAGACTTATTGGCACTCATCTTGGTGAAGCCCACGATATCTGCAAATAGAATACTGACTTCTTCGATCTGCTGCATTTTGAAAGGGCGAAATGCTATGGGGGCTTTCTGTATGGAAGACTTTTTCTTCCTGTTCTTGGGGCTGGAGGTGGCATGCCTTTTGACAGAATTCTCGCTCTCCTCATCCCCCTGTTTCATCAGGTCATCAGCTATGATCCTGGGCATCACAGAATGAATCATCCTCTCTTTCAGGGCTTTTTCCACTTCCAGATCCTTTCCATGCATAATTGACTGTCCCACCTTGAGAAAGGTGCTCCTAGATCTCACCTGGGACATGATAAATAGGTGGACCCCGATGGCGTGAATGCAGACGTGGAGCAGGGCTCGGCTCAGCAGCTCCCAGTGCGGCGCCCATGCTCCAGGTGGGGGAAAGCAGTCTTTGTCTCGGAAATGATAGCCAAAGGTCTCAAAGAGAACAGAATAGACCACTCCCAAAAACAAGCTCAAGTACAAAGGTAAGTGCATGACGGTGTAGAGCAAAAAGAGCACTTCGATGCACATGGAAAAGCTCCCCACTTGAGATAAGCAAGTGTCTGTGGGCTTGGCTGCGAGGGTATGATTGGAGCTGTCAACACGTCCTGAGAGAGGCGTCAAAACCTGAAACTGGGCGGCCAGGGTCAGGGCGAACACCAGGAGGGTGAGAACCAGAGAGGTCCACACGTAATGCCGGGCATACAGCTTGGTGAAGGTAAACAGAAAAAAGCCCACACACACGACGAGGAAGCACAGAGCTGGGGCTACCATGACCATCAGTTTGGACCGCATGTGGACCCCAAAATAGATGCTCCACAGCAGGCAGGCGAAGCCGATGTAGAAGAGCGCATACCGGAAGCGGCGCTGGGTCTGCGGGAAGCAGCGCTCCATGCAAGCCTCCTCCAGGTTCACGGAGTCGAACTTGGGGTCCCACCACCGGCTGGAGGCCCTCTCGAACAGCTGGGGCAGCTTCTTCTGCCTGCGCAGGCGGCCTCCAGCGCCCACTCTCCGGGGGACGCCCCCTGAGTCCCCAGAGCTGCTACAGCTGGAGGAGATGCTGTACTTGCAGTGCTTGGGGTGGCTGGAGGACAGCTGCTTGGGGTTGATTTTGACCCTCACGCTGTTGCTGTCTCCGCTGGAGTCACAACTCACCTCGGTGCTGTGGTGCGGCAGCAGCTGCTGGTGGGGCGGGGAAGCCATGTTGCCGAGCGCTCCGAACCTTCCGGGCCGGGGGCTCTGGTACCTGTCGGCGAAGACCGCCGGAGTTACTCGGGCACCGATTCCCACACAGGCGCACGCACCTGAAGGCCACGAGCTCCACCGGTGTGCTCGGCGGTGGCCCCGGCGGTCCGCTTGCGGAGGCACCACACGCTCCCGAAAGCTGCGGCTAACGTCTAAGCCGGGCTTCCGCCGTCCCGCCCCGGGGGGGCCGCCCGCAGCAGTCGGGACCGACCCGGCAGCCCCGCGCCCGCGAGGAGGCGGCGCCCCCACGGCCCCCCGCGCCGCCCGCCCCGCGCACTCGCCTGCTCCGGCCGCCGCGGCCGCGGAGGCAAGTCCGGCCGAGCCCTCTCACGCCGCCAGCCGCTCTCGCTCGCGCGGCTCTCCCGCCGGCGGCGGCGGGCCCCTCATGCCGCGCGGAGCGGCGCCTTCCCTGCGTCAAAGGCCGGCGGCCCGGCGGGAGGCTGCGGGCCGGCTGTGAGGGGCGGCAGCGAGGCCCCGGCGCCGGCGCGAGTCTGAGGAGCCCGCGACGCCGCGGTCGCCCCCGTCGGCGCGGCGCGTCTAGCGGGGCCTGCTCCCGGCCTCTGGGGCCGACCCAGCGGGGCGGGGATGCCCAGCGCCCCGGGAGACGCGGGGCGCCGAGCGCAGGGCGCGGCGGGCGCGGGCCCCTCAGCCGGCCGCCCTGCGCGGCGCTGCCGCAGAGCCCGCTCCCGCGACGCCGACCCGGGACGCCCACGCCCGGGGCGGCCTCCCGAGCTAGCGACGCCGCCGCGGCCGCGGCCGCCGCCGTGCCTCCCGCTGCCGCTGCCTCATGTCGGAAGAGCCGCCGCCGCCGCCACCACCACCATCTCCGGCCCCCTCCCCCTCCCGCTGTCACTGACAGACTCGCGCCCGCGCCGCCCCTCGCCCCGCCGCAGCGCGCACGCGCGGCCCGCGCACGCCGCCACCGGGCCCCGGGCACGCGCACGGTGCGCGCGCCGGGCCGGCGCGGCTGCAGGGCGGGGGCGGGGCGGGGGCGGGGCGGGGGCGGGGCGGGCGCGCTGCGGCTCCGCCCTCAGTCCTCCTCCCGCTGCCCCCCGGCGGTGCGGTGCTGGGGCCGCCAGCCGCAGGCACTGCGGGGCTGCGGGACGTGCGGGGGCTAAGGGGACTGCGGAGGCGACGGGGTTCTGCGAGACCCGTTTTTCTCCGGGCTCGGGTCCCCAGACCCGCTGGAGGAAAACGAGTAGCTCCTGCTAGTTAAGGAGCAGCCGGGGTGCGACGTTTAGGAAAAGAAAATGTTCTCCTCTCGGTCAGCACACCTTTTTTTAATACATGCAAGTTTGCAACTATGTTGCATGTGCCCAAAGAGAGGCACCCTTTCCTCTCTAAGCAATGAGTACGCGCCCCGGGGGCACAAGCTCTTCCCTGAGCGTGGTCTTCCCAGTCACCGCAGTCCGAGCCCCAGCCTCTGGTGCCTGGGCTCCCCCCACAGGCTCTTCCAGCCGCAGAGACTTGCCTTTCCCGTGCCTGGGCCATCGGCCACAACTGCCTTCACCTTTCCACAAATGAACCTTTCACAGGAGTCTGCCCTCCATAGGGCAGTCCCACGGAAGCCTCCCTGAGAGTTGTCTGCAACCTGTCAATACAGTCCCGGACTCCCTTGTGCACCAAACCCCGCCCCTTCCCGCATACTTAGTACCTCCTGCCAGTCACAAGGGTCTCCTCCTTCCTCCCTTCACATCCCAGGCCCAGCCATGGGGCCCACGCCAGGTTTCACAGGTGATTTAGAAAATAAAATAAAATATGGACTCTCCCCATAATGGAATACTATTTGGCCATAAAAAGGAATGAAGTACTGATCCATGAAGGAACCAGAAAGATGAAACCTGAAAACATGATACTAAGTGAAAAGGGGCCAGTCAGGAAAGACCACATACTGTATGATTTCATTTCCATGAACTGTCCAGAATAGCCAAACCCATAGACAGAAAGCAGACAGGTGATTGTCAGGGGCCAGGGGCACTGCTTTTGGGAGTGATGGAACTAGATGGAGGTGGTGGGTACACAACACTGGGAATGTACTAAATGCCATTGAATTGTACCCTTTAAAATGGTTTAAAGTGGTAACTTGTATGTTATGTGTATTTTACCGTGATAAAGATAAGAGAAAAACAAAACAAGAGTAACACAACAGCAGGACTGGTATTCCTGCCAAAAGTACATAACCTTGATCTAATCACCAGAAAACATCAGGCGAACCCAAATTGAGAAATATTTCTTCCAAGTAATTGGCCAGTACTCATCAAAAGTGTCAAGGTCATGAAAGACAGAAAGTGAAGAACTGTCACAGATTGGACTACACATAACATGGGATCCTGGTGTGCAAACTGGGACAGGAAAGAGCATTTGGGGGAATTCGAAGAGGTCTGCAGTTTAGTGAACAGTAGCCTCTCGTCAGTGTAACTTTCCTGGATTCATCAATGGACTATGATTACATACAACTTTGACATTCAAGGAAGCCTGCCACACAGTAAAGGGGAATGCTCTGGTATTTTTGCAACTTTAAGTCTAAAACTGTTTCCAAACAAAAAGTTAGAAAAAGTTATAAATAAAACCTTTGGATCATCAGCTATGTGCCAAACAACTCTAATGTATTCTGTTTTTTACGGACGACGAAATTGACATGTACATTGCACAAGCCAGTAAGAAAGATAATAATAGTAAACTTACACTGACTGAACCTTTGTCATAAGTGCCAGAAACCACTGGATGCTTTCACTTGTGACCTATTTGGTCCTCACCGCAACCCTCTGAGGTACGTGTGATTGCCCCTATTTTAGAGATGTGAAACTGGGGACTGACGTGTGATGTGCCCAAATCCACACAAAGTCTAGGGACAGAGCTCAGATTCAAAACCAGGTCTGACCCCAGAGGCCACAGTGCTCTGAAGCCTCGGCACCACCCACTCTAACCGTCATGGTGGCTCCTCACGCACCCCAGTGTTTCACACACCAACCCACCAACCTAAGCCGGAAGCCCTTTGAGAAGCTGCTGACAATTTACATTCCCCCTTTTAATGCAACCCTGCACTCTCCACTTGCTGGTTTCCTCCAATAATTGGAAAGATCTGTCTGTGCTTTTCTTCTCCTCCCGTAATCTTTCAGTCCACCCACCACTTGTGGTGACTTTGGCATTTGTAAATTAATTAGTTATGTCAGATTTTTAGACATGAGCATGATTTTAGATCATGCCGACCTCCCTCCTTCTCTCCCGTATGTCTCCTGGAAGCAGATGGACAGCATTCCCTGTTGATGAAGGTTGTAACCTGCCAGGCCCTCCTCAATCTCCAGGTTAGGGTGGAAGTCATTCCATCAACCCTTGGGATCAGGGATAATGTGCCCGGCGCTGTGCATTAGGTCCTGGGTGTCCAGTGACACACCCTCTGTGTCTTCAAGAGGCTACTAGCTGGAAAAGATACTGGGGAAGGCGATGGGTTAAGAAAATGGAATCACCGTACATGAGGGAGAATGCCACAAAAAAGGCTAACTCCTTTCTCCTAATGCTAAGACCTGGAGGGAAGTCGTTGGCAAGCCCTGGGTCCCTTTTCCTTAACCCTCCAAAATCATGGGGTTGCCTGATACTCAGCAGATACGGGACCGGTGCAACTGCTTTCTCCAACCATCCAACCATATGGCTGCCAGATCTATAAGGTTTTCTCTCCATCAGTGATGTGTGCAGAACTTCCACCCCAACACAGCATGAATCAGATAGGGTCTGCACAAACTTTACCAAAGTTTTCAGCAAGTGTTACCAGCCTCATCACATCACCCTCTCCCTCCCCGACACACTAGTTCACCTGACCTGTGAGGGCTTCGGCTCCAAGCTATCAGAAGTCGCACAGGGTCACGACATGACTGGCTTCAAGATAAACAGCACATGGAGGGCGCTCTGGCCATTCTCGTCAAGCAGGTCCCTGAGGTCTCAGCAGTGCCCGTGTTATTTCTGCAGTTGGGTGGGCAATCACTGTGGAGAACTACCGGCGGCAAGGGGGGGTTTCCTGCTCTCATCCAATCAAGCTGCAGTAAGCAAGCTTTGAGTCCTTCTTCTCTTGCCTGGTAAGGGTGAGTCTGTAGGAAGAGACCCACATTCTTTTCCTCTCCATCCAGGGGCTAGTCACCGGTCTCAGGCAGCTGCCTCCACACTCACAGAGAATCCAATACTGAGACAAAGTAAAAGAGGCTGATTAGGGAAGATCATCAAAATCCCCGGCAGGCTCTGCTAAAATGCAGTAGTCTTTGATCTAGCCATTTATATAAATTCCAAATCCTGCCGTGTCTGGTGCACAGCTCGATAATGACTATTGAATGAATGCATATGGGAATTATAAGAGACAAGATGTGTATGAAATACTTAAGCTCTTGGTTGCTTTTAATAAGCAGAATAAGTAATATTCGATGTAATGCTTATGAGTGTATAGCTCTTTCCACCTACATACATAGTAGAGGTTCTGGCTTGGCCCCAAAGCTAAAATATGTGATGGGCATATTTATGACCCCAAGGGGGGGCCAGGGAGGACCAGTCCAGGGGCAATCACATTTTGAAGTATGGAGGAGCTGGTTGGTTGACCCAGCAAGTTTGACTGAGACAGAGGGTGGGGATTCTGAGTAAAGCATGGCGACTGTCCCTCAGATTTGCAACCCGGCCCAGCTCCTGCTGGACTGTTCCTCCCGTCCCATTCCGTAAGAGGGAATCCATAATAGGGTCTTAGCAGATGTAATTACTAAAGATGAGGTCATTCTGGATTCAGACAGGCCCTAAATCCAGTGTCTGATGTCCTTCATGACAACAGGGGACACGGAGACATGCAGGGAGAAGAAAGCCATGGGGAAGACGGAGACAGGGATTGGAGAGATGTGCCCACAAGCCAGGGAATGCCAAGTGTTACCCGGAGGCACAGAAGCTGGAAGAGGCAGGGAGGATCCGCCCCCCGTGCCTTGCTGACACCTTAATTTCTGACTTCTGGCCTCCGGAACCGTAAGCAAATACACTTCTATTGTCTGAAACCACCACGTTTGTGGTCATTGTTGTGGCAGCCCCAGGAAACTCCCACAAACTGTTTCATCACAAACCACAAGCAAGGGTACAATTAGCACTCCAGGTAACCTCTCTAACAGTGCAGACACGAAAGACGAAGGGCAGGGGTGGCTCTCTCTCTCTGCTTCCCAGCAGACTAGAGCAAACCTTCAGCATCTTGAGAGCTGCAGAAGACCCCAAAGGCACATAGGTGGGGAGAGGTCAGCCCTGACCAGTGCAGGTGAGAAAGAGGAGAAATCGGGTCACCTCTAGAGACGCCTGCAGAAACTTGGCTTACACAACACTGTGCCCATTTTACAGACCAGGAGCGTGAGCCGAGAGATCACATTGCCCACAACTGTGATGTCATCAAGCACCCTGTGGCTTCCATTCCAGTGTTGTGATGAGAGCTCAGATGCCTTCTGACTCTCGATCCTAAGTATGAAACCTGTTTTCTCTCTGGAAGTTTCCCTGTAGTTCTGAAACTTCACCATACTGGATTGTAGCATGGATTTGTGTTTATCCCTTGTGCCAGGCATTGGCTGGCCCCTTGCAATTGAAAGACTCATGTTCGGGACGCCTGGGTGGCTCAGTGGGTTAAGCGACTGCCTTCAGCTCAGGTCATGATCCCAGCATCCTGGGATCGAGCCCCACATCGGGCTCCTTGCTCGGCAGGGAGCCTGCTTCTCACTCTACCTCTCTGCCTGCCTGTGCTTGCTCTCTCGCTCTCTTTCTCTCTCCCTGACAAATAAATAAATTAAAAAAAAAAAAAAAAAAAAGAAAGACTCATGTTCGTCATTTCTGGGAAATTTTATGAAGTTGTGTCTTTGATGATTTCTCTCTTCTGTTTTCCCTGTTCTCTTTCTGCAATGCTTATTGTTAGAATGCTGGGCCTCCTGTCTGTTCCTCTTATTTTCTTATCTTTTCCATCTCTGTGACTTTCCTTTTTTCTCCCTTTGACTTTTTTTGTCAATCTTCTGGGAGATTTCCTTAGCTTTACCTTTTAATCTTTTATTGAGATTTTTCTTTCTACCCTTTTTTCCTTTTCTCTTCAAAAAGTTTTCACAATAATAATTCTACTGTTACATTTTAATACCCAAGGGCTCTTCTGTCTTCTGAATTTTTTTAAAGATTTTTTTTTTATTTGAGAGAAAGAGTGAGAACAAGAAGGTGGGGGTTGGGGGCAGAGGGAGAGGGAGGAGCAGGCTCCCCGCTGAGCAGGGAGCCCGATTCGGGCTTTGATCCCAGGACCCTAGGATTATGACCTGAGCTGAAAGCAGACATTTAACTGACTGAGCCACCCAGATGTCCTGTCTTCCGAATTTTTAAAATTTCATCCTATTCTCATTTCACCAGTGGAATAACTTCTCATCTCTCCGAAGATACTAAAGATAGATTATTTATTTATTTATTTATTTATTTTTGCATAGTCTCTACCTTTTCTCATCATTTAGGCCTTTTCCAAGTTAGAGGGTTTTCTTGCGTGTTTGGTCAGCTTTGGCTGCCCATTCACAGTCCAGAGGAGTCACTAAAAAGCTGATTAGAAACTCAGCATAGGTGGTGGGGAACCATGAGAGAACCATGGGCTCCCCCTTACACACGGGCTCCCCCCTTCTCAGCCCGGCCACATGCCACAACCACTTGGGACGCTGTGGACACTAATGACATGACCCCATCCTCAGAAATTCTGATATGGGGGCACCTGGGAGGCTCAGTCAGTTAAGCCTCTGACTCTTAATGTCGGCTCAGGTCATGATCTGTGTCCTGGGATGGGACCCTGCGTCCGTCAGGCTCCCCACTCAGCAGGTAGTCTGCTCAATGCGTCTCTCTCTCTCTGCTCCTCCCCTGCTTGTGCTATTTCTTTCTCTCTCTCTCTCAAATAAATAAATCTTAAAAAAAAAAAAAGTAATTCTGATGTGATCAGTTGGGGACAGGAAAGGGTACAGGAGGGCATTTCAAATCTCCCTGGGTGATTCTTATGATCATTTACTGCTTTAGAAGGTTCTGGTCAGGTCATTTTGTAGGAGACCCCCTCCCAGGTCAGTACTTCCAAGGGTTTCCCCTTGAATTCGTCAGATTTTCCAAAGAAGGCTCTTCCAACCTGGCTGCCACTCATCTGAGAAGCAAAAACGGCTGGAACACTGAGCATTCAGTATCTAAACCTTTGCTTAGCAAAACAACATCTGGGACAGTTCTGATCCTGGTGGACTGTTGCTGGCTTTTACCAGGAGCCCTCCTAGCACAGTCCCTTGCATAATGAACCCACAAACTATTAGCCACATCCATCGGCAGAGCCCCACACACTTGTCAGGATGACAGGGGTATGTTCCGGCCCACGATCATATCAAATTACCATTAACACTACTCGGGAAGAAAGTTTGTGGTCCCAACAAGTATTACCACAATGCCAATAAATACATTTTTTTCTCCAACATAGAAACATTCCAGGAGGAAGTATCCAGTATCGTCTGCAATACTCAGTATCTGAGGAGCTCCGTGGGGTCCAGGCTGTATCCGATCAGCAGAGTTTGTCTGGATCTGCCGTTCCCACTTATGCTTCATGTTTCAGTGCTTCACGCCGAGATCCTCACACAAGTCATGGTAAAAACCCGCCCTGCCATAGTGTGCTGGGACTGTTAGGGAGAGACAAGCCTTTCCCATGGGCAGTGAGTGGCAGAGCCTGTAGAAGATGCCACAGTAGGGATGCCTGGGTGGTGGCTCAGTCGGTTAAGTATCCGACTCTTGATTTCAGCTCAGGTCATGACCTGAGGTCACAGGCAGATCTCGGACAAGCAGGCGAAGGGGCCCATCACCCAAGAGCTGGGGGATAGGGTCAGAGTGCTGGATCCTAGGGCAGTGGGCGAGCACAGCCCAGGGCCAGGCAGCGCGGAATCGGCACTTCTGAGATTCAGGGAGACTGGGGAAAGAAAGTCCTAAAGAGCCAGGACAGCGTTGCCAGGACAGCCTAAAACTGCATTCCGGGCTGCTTCAGTCCCCCGGGAAGATGGAGGTTGTAATGGTCTCTGCTGCAGCCAGGCCACGGTGCCCTGCAAGGGCGGGGCGGGGTCTGGGCTAACTTCATCTGACAACTCAGCCCAGAACGGGCCTTCCTCCTGGTTTTCCTTATCAGCTGAGGAACTGGTCACAGTACCATCTGCAGGAGGGGCGGCCCCACCAGTGCCCAGCCAGGGACAGTAGCCATGCAGGAGTGCCCGGCTGCCGAGACAGGGACACGCAGGGAGCTGGCAGGTCTCCTTCCTTGCTGGCTCAAGGTGCAAGTCTGAGATGTGACCCGCGGCACGCAATTCCGGACTTGAGTTACGGTCAGCACACCCACTGTCTGCCCCCAGCAAGCCAGGAAGGGGGACCAGACATGGATGAGGAGAGAAAATGCCCTGAAGACCTGTAAGTCCCAGGAGGGCTCCGGGAGGGCTGGAGTGTCCAGGGGATTCTGGAGAACTGGACTGTGCTGGGGTGGTTTGAGCAGGCCAGCTGGGCTGCAGGGCACAGGGGACAAGAGCCAAGTAAGCAGCATGGGCAGGGTGGGGCCCCATGGAGAAGAGGCCCAGAAGCTTTGGAAGAGCCGTGAGGCAGAGTGTGGGTGCGTGGGCTGGCTTTACCCGAGGGGCGTGCACAGAGCCCATCAGCAGACACCCCCCCTCTCCCCGCAGTCGCATCTGCTTATGAAGGTGGAACCAGGACTGTTGCAGAAGGTGCTGGAACTAAGAAGAAACCTACCTCCCATCCGGGACCGATGACATCACACACAAATGCAGACACATCCCTGCCTCATGACACCGCAGCTCACAGTCACAAGGCAGAAACACCTGAGGAGGTGGGGAAGGGGAAAGCGGGGGCTGCTGAGGCTCTGGCTGGGAATCTGGGTGCGGCCGACCGACACAGGGACTCAGAATGTGCCAGGCTGCAAAGTGAATTCCTGGGGCATTTTTGATGCTCAGGTGATTCTGAAGGTAGAGGCTGTCACAGAAAAACAGCAGACGCTGGGAGCTGGCCGCACCCGGGAGCCTGGCCCCCAGGCCGGTGCCAAACTCGTGTCATGCCTAGTTCTAAAGGTGGACGTGGGTTCGTAAGCCTGGAGCACGCAGGGCAGCTGAGCAGACTTCGCCTGGCAGTTCACGTGAGGAAAAGACCTGGGGACAAGGGTCAGTCATTCAGTTTCTGAGGCTCCTCTTCTTTATCAACAGGCTCCCCGCTGGGAACAGAAGTTCTGTCTGCTCCTTCTAGTGACTGGTCCCTGGGGCGCCTGGCTTGATCCCCGGGCTGTGACGCTTGATCTCCGGGTTGTGAGTTCAAGCCCCACGCTGGATGTAGAGATTACTTTAAAAATTAAAAAATAAGGGACGCCTGGGTGGCTCAGTTGGTTGGACGACTGCCTTCGGCTCAGGTCATGATCCCGGAGACCCGGGATCGAGTCCCGAATCAGGCTCCCAGCTCCACGGGGAGTCTGCTTCTCCCTCTGACCTTCTCCTCGCTCATGCTCTCTCACTGCCTCTCTCTCAAATAAATAAATAAAATCTTAAAAAAAAAATAAAATAAAATAAAAAATAAAACAGAAACTTAACATCCTTTCATTTAAAAAAAAATTAAAAAATAAAACCTTTTAAAATCTCTCATAGCTAGTTACTATAATATTACATATTTGCACCCATTCTTCCAGTTGTGTAAATGCCAAGAAACGACAAGCACAGAGCAGAAGTCATTACGCTGGAAGCTTTAGGACATCAGGATCAGTGTTCCGTTCCCAGCAACGGGGAGGCCTGAGTATACTACCATTTCCGCCTGCTCCACGACACCGAAAAAGAAAAAAAATGTATTCTGGAAAAATACATATGACACGCACTTTACCCCTTTAACCATTTTTTTAAATTTATTTATTTGTCAAAGAGAGAGGGAGAGCGAGCAAGCACAGGCAGACAGAGTGGCAGGCAGAGGCAGAGGGAGAAGCAGGCTCCCCGCCAAGCAAGGAGCCCGATGTGGGACTCGATCCCAGGACGCTGGGATCATGACCTGAGCTGAAGGCAGCCGCTTAACCAACTGAGCCACCCAGGCGTCCCTCTTTAACCATTTTTAAGCATAGAGTTCAGTGGCAGTGAGTACAAGTGTATATTACCCGTTACCTCCAGAACATTACATCTTCCCAAACTGAGCCTCTGAGCCCATTAAACACTCACTGCTCGCTTCCCCTCTGGCCCCTGGCCCCTGTGATCTCTATTCTACTCTCTGTCTCTACGAATCTTATCATTCTAGTGTCTTGGAGGAGACGAATCACACAATATTTGTCCTTCTGTGTCCAGCTCATTTCACTCAGCTTCACGTTCTCAAGGTCCATCGACATTGTAGCAGGTGTCGGAATTTCGATCCTTTTTCAGGCTGAAGAAGATTCCACTGTATGTCCATGCCACATTCATTCATCAATGGACATCTGGATTGTTTCCACCTTTTTGCTTTCGTGACTAACGCTGCTGTGAACATCAGAGGACAAGAGTCTGTTTCGAATCTCTGCTTTTCCTTGACTTAGTTTTAGTGATGTTTTTCCTAGAAATTTTGTTCCTTTTTTTCTGCACATGAAAACTATTGGTAGGTTTTTCATAATCTTTTATTATTCTTGTCATCTCTGTGGCATTTATGGTTACGTTCCCTTCTAAAGTCTTCATATTATTTGTGTCTTCTTTGTTCTAGATCATCTTATCAGAGACTTACCAACTGCTACTCTTGCAAATAGCTAATCGTATTAGAATCGGGTTCAGGTTTAGAGAAAACCTCCAAATAACAGTTGCTTAACCCATTCTCACTGTGATACGTCCAGAAGGCTCAGTCTGGGGCTGGTCTGGCAATCCATGGCATTGGAGAACAAGGTTCCTTAGATCCTGTTGCTCTTTCCAACAAAGGAAAAGTCACTGTCCAATACCTGAAGGTCTCCCTTCCGTGGAGGATAGTGTCTGGAGCTCCAGACAGGAAGGTGGAGGAGGGAGAAGAAAGGTATGCACACAGCACGTCTGTTTGTATCAGAACATCATACTGCCAAGTGACTTGCAAAAGAGTTTTTTGAAAACCAATTTCACTAGATATAGAATTCTAGATTGATCATTTTTTTCTTCCAGTGCTTTAAAGATGTTCTGATGTCTTCTGGTTTACATCGCTTATGATGAGAAATCTGGAGAAATTCTAACCTTTGTTCTATATTTATTGTATCTTTTTATCTCTGAAATTAAAGATTTTTTTCATTATCACTGGTTTTCAGCAATTTGGTTATGATGTGTCTTGGTTTGGTTTTATGTTTATTCTGCTTGGGATTCTTTGAGTGTCTTAGCTCTGTCTATAACTACCTTTACAGTTTTCATTAAATGTGGAAAACGCTTTGGCCATTAGCTCTTCAAATCTTTTTTTTTTTTAAGATTTTATTTATTTATTTGACAGACAGAGATTACAAGTAGGCAAGAGAGGCAGGCAGGGAGAGAGAGGAGGAAGCAGGCTCTCCGTGGAGCAGAGAGCCCGATGTGGGGCTCGATCCCAGGACCCTGGGATCATGACCTGAGCCGAAAGCAGAGGCTTTAACCCACTGAGCCACCCAGGCGCCCTCAAATCTATTTTTTTAAAAAAGATTTTATTTATTTATTTGAAAGAGAGAGCATGTGAGAGAGAAAGCATGAGAGAAGGGCAGGTCAGAAGGAAAAGCAGACTCACTGCTGAGCAGGGAGCCTGATGGGGAACTCGATCCTGGGATTCCGGAATCATGACCTGAGCAGAAGGCAGATGCTTAACTCACTGAGCCAACAGGCACCCTCTTCAAATCTACTTCATCCCTGTCCCTCCTCTTCCTGGGACTTCATTGCACACAATCAAACATATCCATGCTGCTCAACATTGTCCCACGGGTCAGAGAGGATCTGGTGGAGTTTTCTTCTTTTTTTCCTCTGTGCATTAGTGTGAATAGTATCCATTACTATGCTTACGGGTTCACTGATCTGTTCTGCTGGAGACTCTGATCTGTTATTAATCCCATCTGGTGAAAGTTTCATTTCATATATTGAAATTTTTGGTGCCACAAGGAGCATTTAGGGTTTTTTTAATATCTTACACTTTCCTCCACATTACATGATTTCCTTTACGTCTTTGAGGATATATACAGTGGGTGATTTAAAGTCCTTGTCTGTCAATCATTTCATCTCTGTCATTTATGACTCTGTTTCTATTGACTGATTTTGCTCCTATGGGTCACATTTGATCACCTTGTCTCGTGTCAAGTAATTTTTTATTGGATGCTGCACATTGTGAACTGTGCATTGTTGAGTGCCGAGTTTGCTGCCTTCTTTTCTTTTTTTTTGTTTAAGATTTTATTTATTTATTTGACAGAGAGATCACAAGTAGGCAGAGAAGCAGGCAGAGAGAGAGGAGGAAGCAGGCTCCCCGCTGAGCAGAGAGCCCGATGCGGGACTCTATCCCAGGACCCTGGGACCATGACCTGAGCCAAAGGCAGAGGCTTTAACCCACTGAGCCACCCAGGCACCCATGAAAGAATGTTTTTAAGCTTTGTTTGGACAGATTTTTAATAGCCTTTCCTGTAGAAATAATTCAACTCAAGTAGTGATGCTGACCCTTCTGGGGTCTCTCTGAAGGTGCATGTGTTCAGTGACAACTCTCCACTCTAGCTGTTTGAAACTTGGGTATCACCCAGGTCCTGTTCAGTTTCTAGTTCTCCAGATGTCCTCTGACCAGATTCACGGAGTTTCCCCCGTGTATCTGTGGCTTAGTATGTGTAACAGTCTCCAGATTCTCAAAAGTCTTTCTCTGGGGGCGCCTGGGTGGCTCAGTGGGTTAAAGCCTCTGCCTTCGGCTCAGGTCATGATCCCAGGGTCCTGGGATCGAGCCCTGCATTGGGCTCTCTGCTCAGCAGGGAGCCTGCTTCCTCCTCTCTCTCTGCCTGCTTCTCTACCTACTTGTGATCTCTGCCTGTCAAATAAATAAATAAAATCTTTAAAAAAAAAAAAAAAAGTCTGTCTCTGTATAGGATCCTCTTCTCTGGGGCTCTGTTCTGCAAATTTCAACTGCTTCGGGCTCTCCAAATGCCTGTATCTCTCTCCTCAACTCAGCAAGATTGCCATGCTCTGCTTGAGTTCTCTCTTTTAGGCCACTTGGCTATTCCAGAAATGCAGGGCTTGTTTAATATTAGAAAATGTATTAATGCAGTTAACCACATTGCCATATTAAAAGAGGCATGATGATCTCAGTAGGCAGAAGAAAAAAATCAATGAAGTCATGAAATTCAATAACTGCCCATTTTTTTAAATTTCGGCAAACTAGGAGTAGAAACTTCCTTAGCCTAATAAAAAAGTACCTACCCCCCACCCCAAAAAAACTATAGCCAACCTAATAGTTTTAAATACATAGCTGCAGCTGTAAATAGGGTGATCAGGTCTCACTGAGAAGGACACATCTGGGCAGAGATTTGGAGGATGTGAGAGAGGGGACCATGTGGATATCTGGAAAACAGTGTCAGAGGCAGAGGGAAAAATCAAGGCAGCAGGAATAGTGTGGAGAGGGGAGCCCACCTGATGTGCTCCAGGAACAGGAAGGAGGCCCATGCGTCTGAAGTGCAGAAAGGCAGGGAGAGTGGCAGACCAATTCGGAGAAGCAATGGGGGTCACAAGCCACTGAAGGACTTGGGGTTTTATTCTGAGTGGGATGAGGATCTGGAGAATGCAGAGAAGAATGGAGAAGAGTGACATGATTTGTCTTAAATCAGTAGAAAAGATCTCTCTGCACATTGCGCTGAACATCAAGCGAATGAAGGCAGGGCAAGCAGGAGGACCAGCAAGGAGGCTGCTTCAGGAGCCCAAGTGGGAAATGACAGTGGCTTGGTCTAGCACAGTATCAGTGAGGGTAGTTAACAGCGGTGACACAAGGCATATGTTGTCAAAGCGGGGCCAGCAGGTTTGCTCATGGATCTGATGAGGAACGTGAAACAAACCAGAGTCAAGATGACTCCAAGGTCATCAGCCTGAGCAGCTGGAAGGACAGGAGGATGGAGAAGACACACCCAAAGAAGGGTTCTTTCCTGGTTGCTTCTGCTGTGCCCATAGGAGAGAGTGGCTAGGAACACTTAAAAACCCTCCACTTGGGGCGCCTGAGTGGCTCAGTGGGTTAAAGCCTCTGCCTTCGGCTCAGGTCATGATCCCAGGGTCCTGGGATCGAGCCCCGCATTGGGCTCTCTGCTCAGTGGGGAGCCTGCTCCCCCGCCCCACCCCCCACGCCTGCCTCTCTGCCTACTTGTGATCTCTATCAAATAAATAAATAAAATCTTAAAAAAAAAAAAACCTCCACTCAGTCACAGAACATCATTGTGTCTGTGTGATTAGCTCCTGGGGCAGCCCCTTCATTTGCACTGATCCAAAGCCAACCGGGACCCCGCAGGCAGCCTCTTCGCTTGTGTCAACGGCTACTGCTGCTCACGCTTCAGACCACTAGCGAGAGTGGGGGAGAAAGGACCGCCCCATGGGGTTTCCTCCGTGAAAGTGGATTTAGGCTTAGGCTTTTGTCCTCTAATTCGCAACACCGATTTGATAACATCTTATTTTAGAGATCCTTCGGAGTCACGGAATAACCACAGGATGCACAGGCTACTTTAAAATTGTTTATCAGATTGTGGTGTCCAAAGCCCAGCAATCAATTCATTAAGTTGGCTTGACTCCCAGAAGTATTCAATGAATATTCATAGAGTCCCTACTATGTGCCTCCATATGGAGAACCAAGTTAAAGCCTCATCATAATACCAATCTGCTCACTGTGTGATTACCAACATTTTCTTACTTAATGCAATATCAAAATATCATCTTTTGGGGCGCCTGGGTGGCTCAGTGGTTTAAGCCTCTGCCTTCGGCTCAGGTCATGATCCCAGGGTCTTGGGATCAAGCCCCGCATCGGGCTCTCTGCTCAGCAGGGAGCCTGCCTCCCCCTCACTCTCTCTGCCTGCCTCTCTGCCTACTTGTGATCTCTGTCTGTCAAATAAATAAATAAAATCTTTTTAAAAAATAATACTTTTTATATTTTTATCCATATGTTGCCCAAAAACCCATCGTGTTCCTCTATTCACTATAGTTGGAGGCTTCGTGTCTGCTCGTCTATAAGCCATTTACAGATTTTTCTCGAAGACCCATGAATGAGGCACGGAGCTACATTCATCATGATACACATAGACTTTGAAAAAAGAAAAATGGATGACGGGGTTGGGGGACGGTATTTAATTAATTAATTTAATTCTATCAAGGCCAACAGAAAATTCACTTGGACTCAATTTTCTTCTTTCCTTTTACCATGTAATCAGACTGTGTCTTCAAGAAATATTCCCCTCGGGGCGCCTGGGTGGCTCAGTGGGTTAAGCCTCTGCCTTCGGCTCAGGTCATGATCTCAGGGTCCTGGGATCGAGCCCCGCATTGGGCTCTCTGCTCAGTGGGTAGCCTGCTTCCTCCTCTCTCTCTGCCTGCCTCTCTGCCTACTTGTGATCTCTGTCAAATAAATAAGTAAAATCTTAAAAAAAAAAAAAAAAGAGGAAAGAAACATTCCCCTCCTCTGTTACCTGTGTTCAAGAAGAGGAAAATAATACTTGAGATAGATTCTGACTTTTTCGTCTAGGAAACTCCCCTCCCAGTAGCAGGTACCTGTTTGCAGTGAACCTGGAAAGCACACGCACAAAAAAAGTGGAACCCACGGGTGGAGAAAGGCAACACAGACCCCTCTGTGTGCACAGTTTCTTCCAAAACCATGTGTTGGCGTATCACCGTGTAGTCCCAGACTCACCCTCCCCTCCCTGCAAGGGGAACGACAGAGCCAGGAAACACATGAAGAGATGCTTCATGTCACTCCTCGTCAGGGAAACGCAAATCAAAACCACAGCGAGATGTCACCTCACACCAGTCAGAATGGCTGTCATTAAAAAGATAAGAGAGAACAAGTGTTGGCGAGGATGTGGGGGAAAGGGAACCCTTGGGCATGGTTGGTGGGATTGTGAACAGGCACAGGCACTGCAGAAAATAGCACAGAGGTTCCTCAAAAAATTAAAAAGAGAGCCACCATACCAACCAGTAATTCACTTCTGGGTATTTACCCAAAGAAGACGAAGCACTCATTCAAAAAGAGATATGTACCCTATGTTAACTGCAGCATTGTTTATAAGAGTCAGGACCCGGAAACAACCTAAGTATCCATCAACAGATGAACAAATAAGAAGATATCACACACACACACTCACACACACACACTCACACACACACGCTAGAATACATTCAGCCATAAAAAACGAGATCTTGCCGTTCACAACAATGTGGATGGACCTTGAGGGTATTCTGCTAAGTGAAATAAGTCAGGCAGAAAACAACAAATACCACAGGATTGTGCTTATATGTGGAATCCAAACAAAACAAAGCAGACGAACACACAGAACGGAAGTGGACTCCTAAGTACAGAGAACAAACTAGCGGTTGCCAGAGGGGAACGGGGTTGGGGGGATGAGTGACATAGGCAAAGGGGATGAAGAGGTACAAACTTCCAACTAAAAAATAAATACGTTGGGGTGCCTGGGTGGCTCAGTTGGTTAAGCGTCTGCCTTAGGCTCAGGTCGTGACCTCAGGCCCTGGGATCGAGCTCCATGTCCAGCTTCCTGCCCAGCGGGGAGCCTGCTTCTCCCTCTACCCCTCCCCTCTGCTCATGATCTCTCTTATGCTCTCTCGCTCTCTCAAATAAAGATTTTAAATAAATAAAAAAATAAATGCATCATGGGGATGAAAACTATACAGGAGAAAAGGAGGGGGAGAATCAGCAGAAAACCCCCAAATCTGAGCCCGTGCAAACCTGAATGTTGGCACCTTTTCCTTCAGGGTGTCTGTCCCCTCTCAGCAAGTACAGTGTTCCTCAACCGGACACAGACCACAGGGTCCTGAAGACAGGACACAAGACCAGAGATTAAACCCAGTTGAATGAAATTTGCCAGATGGGTGCCTTGGGCAAGTCATCGCTTACGTCTCCAGGTCTCAAATCCTCTTCTGCAACATGAGGCTATTCTAATACTGCCTTTGTCCATCCCCAGGAGGTTCGTGAGACCCACGTAAGAAAACCAAACAGGGAATTGCTTTGTGTGCAATGATGAAATGCAGGCTGGAAAAATGTAGTGTGTTATGCTATCACGGGTTAGTCTTAACCATGCCACTGAAGGTGTGACCTTGGGAAAGTTACTAGGTTGTCTAAGCTTCCACATCTGTAAACCAGGGAAAATATGGCCTACCTCAGGTGATTAAAATAGGGATTAAATAGATAAAACAGATACTTGGATTTCCCAAGCCCAGGGGAGTGCTTCTCCTCCTAAATAAGAAGATAAGGAGTTGCTAAGGGAAAGCTCTGCATCCTTTCACCTTTTCTCCCTCCTTCTTCCTGCCTGGAACATAAGTGTAAGGCCTGGAGGTGCAGCAGCCATCTTGCAACCATGAGACAAGAGGCTTGAGAATAAAGGCCTCTGATAAGGATGGAAGAACAGAAAAGTGGAAAGAAGCTGAGTTTCTGGTGATCCCTGATACTAGTCCCAGGACATTTCCCCTGAACTTTCTGCTACAGAAGAGAAAAATAGCTTTTTATTGGCACTAGCCTGTAAAGTAGGGCTTTCTGTTGTTTATATCCACTATGCATCCCAAACAGATACACTGTCTAAATTTTTTAAAAGATTGTATTATTTATTTCAGAGAAAGAGAACGCGCATGCAAGCGGGTTTGCGGCGGGTGGGGGTGGGGGGCAGGGAGAGATGGAAGGAGAGAGAGGGAAGCAGACTCCCCACTGATCGCAGAGCCTGACGCAGGGCACGACCCTGAGATCATGACTCAAGCTGAAATCAAGAGTCAGACGCTCATCCGACAGAGCCACCCAGGCTCCTCTTTTTTTTTTTTAATTTATTTATTTGTCAGAGAGAGAGAGGGAGAGAGAGCGAGCGAGCACAGGCAGACAGAGTGGCAGGCAGAGGCAGAGGGAGAAGCAGGCTCCCTGCTGAGCAAGGAGCCCGATGTGGGACTCGATCCCAGGACGCTGGGATCATGACCTGAGCTGAAGGCAGCCGCTTAACCAACTGAGCCACCCAGGCGTCCCTCCTCTATCTTAACCTACATTAAGTCTGGTCTCTACAGAGCACAGGTATGGGATAGGGCCTTGGCATATGGCTTTTACTGTGTTGGCTGAGACAGCTAAAGTAAATAAAGTTTGAAATTAAAGTTTAAGGACTGGATGAAAAATGTTAACCATGAGAACTCTGGGAAATTTGAGAAGCCTCATACATTTCACAGGTGATGAAAATTGCCGTGTTATTGTTAAAACAAAGAAGCTCATCAGTCAAAAAGTCCCCCTTGCAAATACTTTTCTTAAAAGTAAATGAATATAGGGGTACCTGGGTAGCTCAGTCATTAAGCCTCCGCCTTCAGCTCAGGTCATGATCCCAGGGTCCTGGAATTGAGTCCCGCATCGGGCTCTCTGCTCAGCAGGGAGCCTGCTTCTCCCTCTCCAGCTCGACCCTGCTCATGTTCCCTCTCTCACTATCTCTCTCTGTCAAATAAACAAATAAAATCTTGAAAAAAAATTAAAAAGTAAATGAATAGAACAAAAGGAGTACAAGACTCTACCATGAAAATTATAAAACATCACAAACCAGAAAGTAGATTAGTGGTTCCCAGGCTGGGGCTTGAGGTGGCTGGGGGGTTAATGCTAGGGGATGGGCACTTCTTTTGGGGCTGATGAAAATGTTCTGGGAAGATGGTGGAGATGCCCATACAACTTTGTGAATGTAAGCGCCACCCCCAGAACTGTGCACTTTAAAAGGGTGAGTTTTGTGGAATGTGAATTATATCTCAGTGACAAAAAGTGAAAAAAAAAAAACAAATGAACAAGAGCTAAGGAAACTAACTAGTTACTCAGAGCCCTTTCAGACTTCCATCTGAGTGCAATCATTGACCCCTTAGCCCAAAGACACATCCATGGAAATTTCCACTGGGGATAAACTGAAAATTCCACTCATATTGCCTCCTCTTTGGCAACGTTCCAGGTATCTTCCCTCAGTGGTTATGTTCACATAGCTCATAAAGCAGTGAAATAAAAAAAAAGAAGAAGAAAACCCTCCATTTGCAACCATCTAGCTTGCAAAACCAACACAGAGAAAGCAATCAGGTCCTTTCACCGACTTGTAGCGTTGGTCCTCTTCGACTCAGTACCTGTGATTTCTGGGGTGGCAAATACTAAGACTGTGGTCTGATAATAGTATTGTGGTCTGTTGCTTATACTTATAATTGAAGGAAGTACAATGTTTCCATTAGGAGCTGATAAAGATGTAATTTTTCCCACCCAAAAACCCCCCATAAAGATGGATACATTTAGGGGTACCTGGGTGGCTTGGTCAGTTAAGTGTCCAACTTTTGATCCCAACTCAGGTCTTGATCTCAGGGTCATGAGTTGAAGCCCCAGGTCAGGTTCTGCACTGGGTGTGGAGCCTACTTAAAAAAAAAAAAAAAGATGGATAGATACAAATAGTTTGTGCAGTTCCTAGCATACAGCAGGTGCTCAATAAATGTTGGCTACTATTGTTATTAGCAGAGGCCAGTAGACATGCTACAGAATTCAGAAGCCTCCCATTACTGTGTCTGTGTTGTCTTCGCTCCCTCCTCCCGAGGTCCCCATGTCTGGCTAACCCCCATCCAGCCTTCCACAGTCAGGACAGATGGCGACGTAAGGTCCTGCAAACTGGCTCAGGCTGAGTGATCAGTGGCTAGTCGGGCCTCAGTGTGTTCCCTCCACCGTCTGTTCTCAGACAAATCATTTCTTTGAGCTCAATCCCACCCATGTCATCCATACTTGCCAACATGTGGGTGTGTGAATGCATCAACTTTCATCCATGGAAACGACTCTGTTGCCACCCAAACTTTCTCTAGGAAGGAGGAGGGATGGGTCCATGTGAAGACAGTGTGGTCTCCATGGCAACAAAGCAAACTGCCCCCCCCGAGGGACTGGACTTCTGACCTGGACCCCGACACATTAGTTAACTACAGAGCCAGCCTCGGGCTCCCACAGCCTCAGTACCCTCCCCTGCCCCCACCGAGACACCCTCGGTCTCCACCCACACCCCCGACCCTGGGCCCCAGGCTCCCAGCTATCCTCTGACATAGAGGGCTGGGCTTAGGGAACCTAGGGCGCCAGACACGCAGGATGTCCTTGCCACTCCCCAGAGCCAAAACACCCTCCTCAAAAAAAAAAGACGTGAAACCTGTAAACAATCAAAACTTGTTTCCAGACCGCCAGAGTTCTCCCGCCCTGACCCATCTATCGTGCATGTACATGTGCAGACACGGAAGACACAGAGCTATAGAGACAAATACAGGTACCCAGAAAAGAGATACACAGATATGGTCTCTGAAACACTGCTCACATTTCCTGGTTTCACCTCGTCAACCTGGGAAGAAGTATTTTACTGATGAGAAAAACCGAGATTTACAGAGATACTTTTACACTTAGCTAAGGTTGCCAGCTGCCGGGAGAAGAAGGGGAGCCCAGCGCCAGATTGGAGGACCCCAGAGACACTGTGATGTACTCTTTCCATCTCATTTTCACCGGGCACCGAGAACCCCACCTGAGCCCCATGGGCCTTCCTGCCATTTCTCAGTCTCTCGGGTGCCCACGGCATGCCCCAGCCCCCCCAATGCATCCCGCTCCCCACCTTCCAAGACCCCCCTTCCCCAACAGGCTCCAGCTCATGCTCTGCCTTCCCCCGGATCCTGCCTCCAACACCAGGAGCACTCACCAGTTCTTCCTCAGTTCTCCCTGCCCGAGCAAAGGCTTTGCTCAATGGAGTCAAGGGCTTTTCACCTTCACCCCCAGAATCCAGCTCTGGAAGAGTAAGGGCGGGACAGATCTCTGAATCCTCAGGCTTGGCTCAGGAGCTTGGACAGAGCCAGTGGGCGAGGGGTACAAGCTGCATAACTGAGCAAAGCAGGTGATATTTTCACATCTTGCGATGGTAATTCATGGTATTATCCTTTGAGTAATCATTGATCATGCTGCAGATCTAAAAGTGAGGACATTGGCTGGATTACATGCCTATTTTTTTTTACTGTGGTAAAATACACATAAAATTTATCATTTTTAAGTTCTATGGCATGAAGCATATTCCCAGTGTCATGCAACCATCACGACCATCAACCTCCGGGACTCTGCCTCCATTAAACACTAACTCCGCGCGTCCCCTCCGCCAGCCTCTGGCAGACACCGTTCTACAGTCTGTCCCCACGAATCCAACTGTCCCAGCGACCTCCCATAAGTGAAATCACACAGTATTCGCCCTTCTAGGTCTGACTCACTTCACTTCGCATAACATCTTCAAGGTTCACCCAAGTTGCAGCATGTGTCAGAATCACGTGGTTTTAAGTTTTTTTAAAATTTATTTATTTTTTTGGAATCTCGACACCCAGTGTGGGGCTCAAAGTCACGATCCTGAGATCAAGACTGGAAGGGCCTTTCAACTGAGCCGGCCCGGCGCCCCAGCATCACACAATTTTTAGCAGACATTCACTCGGTCATCAGAAAATGTTGAAAACCTCCTGTTGCAAGCAGGGCCAGTACTCAGTGTTCAAGCTAAAACAAAGCAAAAAAAAGTAAATGATAGAGTCTCTGCTCCTAGGTGTCAGTCCACTAATCTCATTTGGAAAGGGTCCACTGTGCTGCTAAATGAGACAGGCGACACAGCCGGCCTTCCTCTCCGCCCTCGAGAACGGCTTCCTACATGCCAGCCTGCAGACTGTAGACTACTTCCCAGGTGAATCTATTGATTCCAGAAGACAATTTAAAAACGGAATTGGTGAATGGGAGGAATTTCAGGCCACACTGGGGTAGCGAGCAAACAAATGACAAAGAAAGTCTGGTATCCACGCGTTGGGTCGTGCTCGGGGACAGCATTGTGTGGACGCTTAGTCTATGGCTCTTTCCAGAAATCCTAAGAAATCCTAAATTGCCAAAACTCTCCATGTGCAGTAAGAGCACTCCCTCGGCACCGGCCATCCCTGGTGAACCTGCCGAGAAGCCACCGAGAAGGCCTCAGGTGGACTGAAGACCCGAGCTCCACAAGGTGGCGGGAAGTAGAGTCAGGGAGGCGGCATTTACTGAGCTCTTAGTCAAAGCCAAGCAACACGCCGGGGGCTTCCACACACAGTAGCCCATCGAATAATCTCAACAACGACGTCCAAGAGACGCCATCCCCTCATGTGTACAGAGGCAGAAACACCGGCTCAGGTGAGCTAACAGACAGCCCAGGGTCACACAGCTAACTCATGTCAGAACCGGGCAAATTCAGGCTTGTCAACCCCAACGCACTTTCCTCTTGCCCAAGATGCCTCTCGTTCCGTGACGGGGTCATTCTGTGACGTGTTCCTCATCTCCAGCCCCCACACTGCTCCTCCCCTGAAGACCCCAGACATACATTTGGGGAAACGCCTCAGGGGTGGGACCAGCCGAAAGCACAAGGAAAGCTGTTATCCTCCACCGCACAGGAACCACAACGGGGGCTGGAGGGGTCCCTCCCAAGAGGTCCATCTGGAAAGGACAAGACTTCTATGAGCCCTTAAGTGAGAAAGGAGCAAATGCCTACAGCACCAACAGCTTAAGCTCGGGCAGGGCTTCTGACTGAAATGAAGAACACTCAGGCAGCTTTTCTAATTAATGATGGCTGAGTCATACAAAGAAGGAAAAGTTGGCTCCAAGCTGATTCTGAGAGAAGGGTGCCCTCTGTGAAGGGGCTGAGTAGGCGTCTCCTGCAGCCGTATCTCCCACTCTCTCCTCCAACACTGATGCCACACCTTCTGGCACTTTCTCGTGGATAGAGGCTGGAAAAGCAGGAGGCCTAGCCCAACAGGTCTGGGAGAGCTCACTCTGGGCCAACCAAATGACTGGTGGGGAAGACACCTCCACACGGTGAATAGATCGTGGCTGGTTTTGTGCACCAGCCACAGGATGACCTGAGGGCCAGTGGCATGTCCCAGCCACCTCCCCATGTGGATGTCACTGCCTCTGAGATTTTACCTCGAAAAATGTCTTTCTCAGAAAGCTGTCATCAGCTTCAGAACAATCACAAAGTCACTGTCGCTCCAATCAAAAGCCCAGTCTGGGACTTGACATAATTCACCCCAGATTCATATGGAAGAGCAGTGGCTGAAGAATCTCTAAGAAAAACTTGAAGAAGAACCAAGTGGGAAAACTTTACACTCTTTTTTTTTTTCCAAGATTTTATTTGAAAGAGACAGAGCCAGGAAGACAGCACAAATAGGCGGAGTGGCAGAGGGAGAGGGGGAAGCAGACTCCCCACTGAGCAGGAAGCCTATTGCGGGGCTCAATCCCAGGACCCTGGGATCATGACCTGAGCCAAAGGCAGGCTCTTCACCGACTGAGCCACCCAGGCGCCCCAACTTCACATCCTAATACCAGAATTCATTGTAACACTCTAATGATTAAGACAGTGTGGTCCTAACAGCACAGAGATAGACAACACAGCAATGAACAGACTAGAGAACTCAAAAACCCATTCAAATACAGAAACTTGAGAAGTATCAGAAGCAGCGACACATATTGGGAGAAACGCGGACTATCCCATAAGTTGTGTTGTGGTTAAACAAAAAGTCCTTCTTTGGGTTCCTTTCCCCGGGAGAAGTCTTCTGGGGAGGAGAACATTAATCAACTCCTGGTAAAGTGTTAGGCACAGAATCAGGACCTTGAAAGTCACGTGATCCTGCCCAGGGCAGGAATCTCCGACAGTATCTGCTTGTATATCCCAGGGATGTGAAAATCGTAATCAGGCAAGGAAGGCTGTTCCACAGCTGTACAGCTCCTACAGAGTTCTTTATATTAAGCAAAACATTTTCCCAAAGCTTCTTCCCCTCCCTGTATGGCACAGGGATAAATGTGTTTCGTCAAGGCTGTCGAGCGAGGCCCCGAGCATCTCCCAAGGCCTCCAGTTCTCTCAGTCATGCTGGGGGCAGGACATTCAATGCACATGCCCCCTCCAGGATGCCTCTGATGCACCCATTCTGAATTATGCCTGTGTATGATATTTGTACACACACACACACACACACACACCATCGTAACAGAGGGAAAAGCAAAAGGCTCCAAAATGAGGTAACACAACAGACCCAAAGGGGGTCTCAGATATGTTAGTTGGGTGTTCCTGGCCATCTGGTAGACTCCCAGGCAGAAGGCGCTCTGCCATCAAAGTCATTCATTCAGTTCCCCTCTCATACCCTGCTTCTTCCCATCCATCTCTTCTTTTCTCCTCTTCCAAGTGTGCAGTTGATTTCACCACATTTCCCAGTCACTATGGCGTGGGTCCCCAAGCTGGGCCCTTGTGGAGGTCACTAGCCGCTGTTGCTCAGGGAACAGTCTAAGGGGGCTGGTCGGGAATTGGGGGCACTGCAGCTTCTCTCAGGAGAGTACGGGGGCCAGACCAGCCTGGGCCTGACCTTCATAGTACAGCTGGTGTCCAAAAGGGAGGACTTAAAAGGTGTTCTCTCGGTTCATGGAGGGAATAAGAGAACACAAACTTCTTGGCTGTCGTGTCCCCAGAGAATCAGCTTGATTCTGAAATCCAGATGGAGGGGACTCAGTGAGAATCACTGTGTGACCAGCTACTTCTTGCTGGTGATCACCTGGGGCTCTGAATGGGGCCCTGAACCAACCCCAAACATCAGCTCCATTGCCTGTGTCCACCTACCACCCTTTCATCCCTCCGGGGCTTCCAATTTCCTGTATTAAAATAAAAATACCACTTAGGAATAAATCTAACCAAAGACATACCAGACTTCTATGCTAAAGGCTACTAAACGAAATAAAAGACCTAAATAAATGAAGAGGTATACCATGTTCACGGATTGTAGGACTCAACATTGCTAAGATGTCAGTTCCTTCCAGAATGATCTACAGATTCAATGCAATCCCAATCAAAATTCCAGGAAGGCTTTCTTTTCAGAAATTAATGGGCAATTAAATGGAAATTTAAGTAGTCAATGTAAGTAGAAATGAAACGGATGAGAACAGCCAAAATAATCTTAAGAAAAACAAGGCTGAAGGGCTTACAGTAGCTGATTTTAAGATTTACTATAAACAATAATAATCAAGACAGTTTGGCATTAGCATTAGAGTACATAAATAAGTCAGTGGAACGGCGAACAGAGTCCTGAAATAGACCTACATATATGATTAACTGATTTTCAACAAAGGAACCAAGATATTCAATGGGGAAAGACAAATACCTTCAACACTTTTGGACAGACATAGAAATAATTGTCTATCTAAAAGGGAAAAAAAAGTGAACCACTACTCCATACATCACACCAAGAACAAGCTGAAATGAATCCTAGACCTAAATGAAATATGTTGTTGTTGTAAAAAACAAAAAAAAAGGAAAAAATATCTCCATGACCTTGAAGTAAGCAAATATTGCTTAGGCAAAACACAAAAAGCTTTAACCATTAAAAAAAAAAATTTACGACTAAGGGCACCTGGGTGGCGTGGCTGGTTAAGTATCTGCCTTCAGCTTGGTACATGATCTCGGGGTCCTGGGATCAAGCCCCATGTCCGGCTCCCTGCTCAGCGGGGAGTCTGCTTCTCCTTCTCCCTCTGCCTGCTGCTCCCTCTCCTTGTGCTCTTTCTCTCTCTGCCAAATAAATAAAATCTTTGAAAAAAAAAGAAAGAAATGAAAAGGGTAAACATATGTTCACAGGAAGACTTTTACGAGAATATCCATACCGGCTTTATGCATAATAGCCCGAACTTGGAAACATCCCAGATGTCCATCTGTAAGAAAGTGCGGTAAAGACCTTCTCAGGGCGGGGTGGGAAAGACACAAACTACTGTCATGACAACATGAGCAAACCTCGAAAACATTATGCCTGCTGGAGGAAGCCGTGCACAAGGAACACCTGATACATGGCTGGAATCAGAGAGCTCCCTGAGCAGACACAGTTCATCTACCCTGGAAAGAGACGCCCCCGTGGCTGCCTCCGGGGGTGGGGTGGGATGGACTGGGAAGAGGTGTCAAGGTCTTTCTGGGGTGATGGGAACCTTCCCCATCTTTTTTTAAAATAACAGTTTTATTGAAATATATTTCGTATGCCATAAAGTTCACCTTTTTAATCGGTACAGTGCAGTGGGTTTTTGTATATTCATAGTCACGCAACTATCGCCACCGTCCAGTTCCAGAAGAAACCAGACACCCACCAGCTCACTCCCCACCCCCAGCTGAGCCCTAGAGAGACCGTTTCACACCATTCTGCCAACCACCCATCTGCTTTCTGCCTCTATACGTCAGCCGATTCTGGGCATTGCACAGAAATGGACTGAGGTACTCTGAGGTCTTTCATGTTTGGTTTCTTTCACTCAGCATCATGCTTTCAAAGTCCATCCAGGGGCGCATGAGGGCCGCAGTCGGTTAAGCATCCAACTCTTGGTTTCAGCTCAGGTCATGATCTCAGGGTTGTGAGATAAAGCCCCATGTGAGGCTCCATGCTAAGCATGGAGACTGCTGGGAACTGTCTCTCCCTCTGCCCCTGCCTCATGAGCTCTCCCTCTCTCTGAAGTTAATAAATAAATATTTAAAAAAATAATTTTTAAAAAGGCCCAGAAAAAAAAGGAGAAAGAGAGACTACAGGAAGAAAGGAAGGAATGGTGGGGAGGGAAGAAGGAATGAAGAAAGGAAGGAAAGGAGGGAAGGAGGTAGGAAATAGGGAAGGAAGGAGAGGGGAAGGAAGGGAGAAAGGCATGGAGGGAGGGAGGGAAGGGGGGAATTCACCCAAGCCAGCAGCACTGGTTTCCCTGTGGGCTGCAGCAACTGCTCTCAGTGGGATCGGGCTGTGCCAGGATCACTGGTGACCCTGCGATAATCAGAGCATCTACCTCACAGGGCACATTCTGTCCTGCAGAGAAAACCCAGCATTTGCTGCCAGGGAGCCGGAGAGGGCACTCAGCCGGGAGGCAGGGCGTCTGCTTTGGGCTGGCCCACCCAGTAGAGGCCCCTGAGTCTGAGCACACTCTTTTTTAAGACCATCTGAGTCTGCTTCTTACGAAGCAACTCTGTAATGCCAAGATGTCTTCATTTCTGCTGCAAAAGGGAGATGTAGCTGGTCAGCTGGGCAGTTCTGTCTCTTGATGTAAATCAATAAATTGACATCAAGTTTGCCATTTCAATATATCGATTTTACGTCAAAGGGCTGCTGTGTCAGAAGGGAGGGAAGAAGGGGCCCTTAGACCGTCAGGTGGTTGCAAGACTCAGTGCAGGGCTGGAGAGCTCTGTTCTAATTGTGTTTGGGGTGGGGGGCGGGAAGCAGGGCACAGGCAGAAAAAAGTAGCCCATGACGTGGGCGGCAGACCCCAAGCACTGTCCCATGCCGGCCACAGAGCACACATGCCACGAAGGCTCCAACGGCAGAGAAGCCATGTGCTACCATTCTGTTCACACATGCTCTTTCCGGGGGTCTGGAAGCCGGGATTCATCAGGTGGGGCCCCAAGCTCTAAACTGCGCCCTTGTGGTCTAGGGTCGCACACTCACATGCCAGTGAAGAACTGAAAAGCACGGTAGGAGTCATTAAACGGAGGGGTGTCTGAGTTCTGCCAATCTAGGACTTCTGCCTGAGAGTGGGGGAGCACAGTGGAAGCAGGGAGACAGGTGGCATCAAGCTGGGGACATGCCAGAGAGAAGAAAGAAAGGCTCTCGGAGTGTCGGGACAGAAGTGGAAAGATGCACAGACCAAAGAAGGTCTCATTTTGACCAGAGAAGTGCTCGTGGTCAAGGTCATCAGCAGGAAGGAAGGCTGAGCTGCATCCTGCTGGAGGGAGAGGGGGCTTGGGGCAGGGGGACCCCCTGGAAGAGACAGCACAAGCTCCTGAATGATGGGAAGAAGCGAGACATGCAAATAGGAACACACAGCAGAAACTGGGTCTCTGGGCATCCTGCATGGGGCTAGCTGAACAAAGACCCCCAAAAGATGTCTACTAATCCCCAGATCCTGTGGCGATGTCACCTTCAATCGAAAAAGGGACTTTGCCAATGTGATTAAGGATCCTGAGAAGAAGAGATCGTCCTATGTGACTTGGTCGGCCCAGTATAACCACAAGGGCCCTCTTAAGAGAGATGTAAGAGGTCAGAGTATGCAGTGGATGAAACCATGGGAGTCAGAGGTTGGGGTGATATGGGGAAGGGACTGCAAGCCAAGAAATGCTGGCCAACCCCAGACTGTGCACGGCAAGGAAATGGAAGCCTCCCGAAAGAACACAGACCTACAGACACCTTGGTTTTCGTCTGGAGGGACTCATCTCAGACTTCTGACCCCAGGCCTGCAGGCTACTCTGTGCTGTTTAGAGCCACCGAGAATGGTCATTTGTTCCAGCAGCAAGAGGAAACTCATTTACTCCAGAATCAGTGGAAAAGCAACTTACACAAAGTCCCCTGCCTGTCCCCTCTCCCCACCCACAGCAGACACCTTTCCCTCTGGAGACTTCATGCCATCAAGAAGAGTCGGGCCGAAGAAGTACAGTTAAAATGTGCTCCCACTAGCTGCTGCCTCCTTCATTTGCTCACTTAGCCGGTGACAGGAACAGAGCAAGGTCTGTGATCCATACCAACATCCCTGCCCTCAGCGAGCTCAGAAGCCAAGGGGGGAACAGCAGCACAGAGCAGAGCCAACGGGTATGACTTCCCGAGGATGGAACTGGCCCGCCACAGTTGGCCTTAGCCAGGCAGATGGAGGACAAGGGGAAAGGTGGGCAGACAGGGCTGAATTTAGTGGAACGGAGGCAGCAGGAGATCCAGCTCACCTGGGGGAATGGAGGCCAGAGGCCAGGACAGGCGGCTCCCCGTTATGAGGTGGAAAAAACTGCCCCATGGCTGCTTTCTCAGCCCCCACGTTTGTCAGACAAGAGGGCCAGGAGCTGCAGGAAGATTCATGGCAGAGATGGGCGAGGGCTCTAGGGACAACCTCCCTCGTGCAAGCACAACCTCAACCTTCAAGAGACAATACCCAAAAGAGATGGTGCAGACAGAGAAGACCTCCCCCCCCCCAGGGCTAAGCCCTCTGACCCTGTTCCTCCCGCAGAACCTCATCCTGGGACTCGTGCCCCTGCAGGGCCACGGCCACGACACGCAGACCTCAGGGGCCACGGGCTCCCTGCCATCTTCTGTGCCGCGAGAGGCAACGCAATCTTCCCACTGCTTACGTTCAGGAGTACAACAAGGAGGAGACAATTCCCTCCCAGGGAGTAGCCTGGCTCCCCGAAAGGGTTTTTGACCTGAGCCATTCCCAAGATGGTTCCTATCACGGGTGACAATGAATGAGCCAAGTGTGTTGTCAGAGTTGCATGCAAAAAACAGCCACGTTGTTGAAACGGCACTGCGCGTGGGGAGTGACCAGATGACGTCTGGTCCCAAGGGCGAGGAAATCTGGAGATGGAAGGAAGGAGAAGGGCAGAAGAGAAGGAGAGAGGGGGAAATGGGGACAGAGGTGGAGAGAAGCAGGAAACGCATCTCCCCTCGCACAAGGGACAGACACAGTTCAGACTTTCCTAGACAGAGAGAGCCTTCCAGGACCCCTGACCTCAGGGAACAATTCTGGGCCACAGCAGCATTGCAGGCTGAGGCCACAGGGACAGAGTTCAGGCCTCTAACCCACTGAGGCCACAGATCTCGTCCAACATGCAGATCAGAGCAGGAGAGCGTGAGGAATTGTATTAAATACCGAGGGGGAAGATCCTGCAAATAATTTTTCAATTGTCACTATTTAAGTGCAAAGACTGAAGTCTGAGAAGCAACATTTTATTCTCTCTAAGCAATTGGAGATAAATAAAAAGGAGAACTCTCTGTACTTAGTAAATCTGCGTTGGTGTGGGCCCACACCCAGCAGAACATGGAGAAGGGGGTGGGCAACGTTGCGGGGCTCCTCTGTGCAATTCCCACTCCAAATGGTGCAGGCGTGGAAGCCGAGGGGGCTGCCGCTGAGAAGGGAGAAAGCAAACGAGGAGAGGAGCCCGCTCCACAGAGAGCCACAGGGGCCGCGTGGGGAAGGGCAAACACTTGCTGCTCAGGTGCACAGAGGCACCCTGACATCCACCGTCCCAGCTCTGCCTGGGCCACGAAGGCTCCGGAACCAGGGGCTGTGGGCCGGGCTAGAGGAGCTGTGGGGGGCTGGGGGGTAATGGGCAGGAGAGCGAGGAGCTACGAGCTCTATTACTAACTGGCCGCGCCGCCCTGGGCTGGCCACTTCTTCTCTTAGACCCAGTACGTCGTTTTGAAAAGGATGGTGGGTGGAGGGCTCACACTCTTTCTGGTAATGTCTGGGAGCTCTGGCA